>JAQGAF010000826.1:0-39883 GCA_034687865.1 Kryphioiulus occultus | reverse complement strand
GGAATTCTCTTCCAAAAGACAGCCTTAAGCTTCAAGAAATTCAATTTTACAATGATGGTGGTTGTATCCACCCTAATCCGGCGGTAATTGCCGATTAAATTGGGTTGATGGATTACACCCCCCTACCACACGGTATTCAGGTACTGATAGTAGGGTACTGAGTTGAATTGAATTGAATTGAAAATCGGGGCTTGCAGTGCGATAAATAGCCAACTGCCAGACAGTCAGTGTTGGGACTGTTCCTAAAGTCAAAAAAAATTATCTTCCAGTAGCTGAAAAGCCATTGCCAGGTCGCCCATGGTCACTCTCAAACGCTTAAGAGAGAAACATAGTGAGGGCTGTTTTGTCCAGAAAGAGTAATACAGCAGTAGACGTTCAACGTGCCCTTGCAACCCATCAGAATACCCATATCATTGCTCAAACTGTCCGAAATGTCCTGAAGAGACACTGTTTAAGATCAGCAGTGACGATTAAAAAGCCCTTATTAACTCCAAGGCACAAGAGATTAAGGATAGAATTTGCCACATGTACCAAAATTGGACAACAGATGACTGGTGAAGTGTAATTTTCCCAGATGAGGCCAAAATTAATCGCTTAGGCAGTGATGGGTGCAAATGGTGCTGGAAAACCCAGGAATCCCAGTTAAAATTCAATGACGTGACACCCACAGTTAAACATGGTGGGGGTTCTCTTGTAGTATGGGGCTGCATGACTGCATTTGGGACTGGACAACTAGTAAGAATCAATGCAATTATGAACGCGATATTATATTGTTCCACTTTGCAAGAGGATCTAATCGATACTTTAAAGATTTACAAAAAAAAAATATGTTGTATTTCAACACGACAATGACCCCAGGCATACGGCCAAATGTACCAAAAAATGGCTCGGAAATGCTAGAATTGAGGTTTTAGAGTGGCCCTCTCAATCTCCTGACCTGAACCCCAGTATTTTCGAATTGTCGGAGAGATTTCAAGAGATCTAGGATAAAATTGGGAATGAGTATTGTAATAAGCCAATTGATAATATGCCTAAAAGAATTTCAGAAGTAATAAAGGCTAAAGGTGGCCATATCCGGTATTAAAATAGTAAAATTACATCGGCAAAATATTTGTTCATATGTTGAAGCAACTAATTTGACTATTTTTGTTATTCCTGAATTTTTTACGTTGCATATTACATCGGGAAGATGGGATGTTGTCATTTTCGTTCCATGTTTTAATTTCATTTCACAATATTCATTGAATTATTTTTTATTAGATTAATAAACCTATAATGGCCGTTATGTGAACAATTTTTTGAGTCACTGTACTGTACACACATGAACAGCAACTGTCTATAGAGGTAGAAGAGTTCACTTTGAACCCCTTTAGTGCAAATTCGTCTTAATTGGAAACTCAAAAATAAAACATTGCAGAATTTGATTCGGGATCTGTGCTGTTTGTTACCACAGCATGTAGGATAATGGTCAGGATATGCCTTTTAATATTACAGAATGAAACTTCTAAGTACACTACATCGTTCATTACAGTCTTTGCGTTAAAATTCCAGTACTACTGTACCATACGTGTAATTGCTGGATAAATTTGCAGCACATTAGCAATACTAGTACTGTATTATGAACATTTTAATAAGATTATTTATGAATGATAACTGTAAAATATAAGTACTTGCAGGACATACAACAGTGGTCAACTTACAGAGGTTCTACTGTACAGGTACAGTGAAACTTCAATTATCCATTAGGGTTCGGCGGATATTCGAATAGACGGATAACAGAATACATAGCCCTAGGTGTAGAATTCGGCATGACATTAAATTTTTTTTTGAATACTTGCATGCCATAAAATTTTAAATTGTATAATGATTTTCATACATGTACAGCATTTTAAAAACAAAAATCAATTTAAATATCTTGAAAAGGTGAAAATTAACATTGCCTAATAAAGTTATGTTTATGAGGTAATGCCTTTTTAAAACCAAACCACTATTTGTAACTATTTTAATTACATTGAAAGCCGTGAGATGAGTTTTTAGACTCAAATTTCGTGGTCATGAAAACTTAATTTGAAGTACATTAACTTCAAAACCGGAAATTCAATTTGTAATACCGCAGGTTGATGATTGAACAGGAGGTGACAGGTGAGAATTACTAAAAGTATATCATGCATGATCTATCGTGAAGATGTCGCTTCACTTTTATGACCTACCATATGTCAGAATTTAACCAGTTATCGTTTAATGTAACCGCATTTTAACTATGGCACCGAAACTCCTAAACTTAAGAGTAGCTTTTACTGATGACTCGTTAGAAGAAGTCCATTTTATCATAGTGTCTATGATGGAGCAGGGCATGTACTGAAGTACACCTAATTCATGTCCACAATTTAACTTAATTCAACTTAATACACCATTTTCCGCAAAGATGTCATGTGGTAGTTGTCAATAAAACATGTTAGTTTTTTACCAACATCATTTTTAAAAAAGGAGATCAACTCATTAGGAGAAGCCCATTTTCTCGAAGTTTCTATTCTGGAGCAGGGCATACACCGAATTCATGATCACCAATTCAACTCATAACCCTATTTCCTCATCGACACACCATGTGGTGAGTGTCCATAAAATGTCAGTTTTTAGCAACAACACGATTTTTGGTAAATCCAGCACGCGGTCAATCAGAAAACAATTAACGTCGCATGTCATTACCATACCACATGAATGTCCAAGGTCTGATAGACAAAAGGGTCTCCGAATCATCAATTAACTTCTCAAGCATCCTGATCACCATTCCAACAACACAAATAGAAGGTGGATTGTTTGAGGATGTGAATTGCGCCATTGAGCAAATGTTTTGAAAGTTGTTCCAACTTCTTATGTTTACAGACAACATTTAAGCTCAGGCCCACGTTCAAGATGAAATCAAACTCACACAAGTTTATTCACATCACTTTAACTCCAAACGACATGTGCTCAAAAATCCGCCTTCTATCTCGTATAATCAAACAAGCTTAAAATATTCAAAACACGGTTTTCTTCAGTAGCACTGCGGCTTTTCACATTTATTTCTGGCATCTAAGCCGACATTTTCCCATTAAGTTTCCGCATGCCAATGAATGTCCTGCCTAATGGAAAATTGGTTCCAAGGTTCGCGACATGGGCACCAGAGCCGTAATTTCCACATGAGAGACACAAAGTCTAGCCACCCAAATTTGGCTGCGGACTTTGCGGTATTTTCGCCAAAGTCATCCGCCCCAAGTTAATTAGGAATCAGCAAGTAAATAAGCAATTCGGCCGATGATGGTGGCCTCGGTCAGATGGCCAATCCTAGCTGTTATTACCTAAACGAGGGTTCCTGAGCCACTACAAGATTTATGGCTTTGTTTTGTCGAGAAAAAAAAATTGAAAAAAGATTGCCAAAACCACGAGATTGAGCAGACTGAATTAAAAGTCAAGATTACTTTTGCACTGGCGACAAAATGTTCCAATTCTGCAAATGAATTAACAAGTGTGAAATGGCATTAACTGCTAACAACTTTTTGAAGTGAAACTACTTTGCAGCATGTTGGAGAGCTGGACATCAGAGGTTGGAGGGGGTAGAGGTTAACAAAAATCGGACGATTATTGACTATAGGGCTTAGGGGGTCAGACAACGCGGACGCCCGATTTCAGTTGCAAAGAGTTCAATGAGCAGAGTAAAACCATTCTACACGTATAACGACCACACACGAGTAAGGTTTCCTGAATAGCGATAAATGTAGCACTGAGTCAAACAGGATAAATAGACAGGGATGTAGAGAATAATGGAAACATTAACATACTGAGCAATAAAATTTGTTGGTGTTGGCTACATGGTTGAAATGAGATTTGGTCTAGAAACATTTTTATTTAAGCTGGTCACTGCTCAAGTGGCTGATGCAAACTATCTCAATTTCCCTCAATTTCACTCTCAGATAATCAACTAATTCCCTGATCACTGAAAACGAAAAAAAAAGTATTGCTTATTGCATATAAATAGGATATAGTGCAAAAATATGTCAGAAGAAAACAAATTTAGATTAGTTTTTTTTTAAGAAATTGGCTACCAATATTGATTTCTTCCACAGTTCTTCAATTCGTTCTCTGATTACCCTAAATTTTTTTAGCTGCTACTGACTTAACCATCTAGTGTGCCATTCTTGACTTGTGTGCTAACTAAAAACTACATGAAATATAAAAGCGAATGTAATATTGATACACTAAGTTGAATTCCTCAGACTTTTCAAAATAAATCACTTTTTGCGACTATTCTATTTTGTTTTCGACTCAAATTCTCGATTCGATTTCGTTGACATTCCCTGATAAACTGTACAACACGAAATTTAGAAAAATAAGAAAGTGATTGATTTTAGATCAGATTATTATAAAAGATTATGACTATCAACTAGCTGATGCAAACTACTGTATCTCCATTTCCCCGACATTTTCACGAATTCCCAGACATTTCCTGGCAGGTTTTCATTTCCCTGACATTCCCTGACTTTCCTGAAAGTGGGAACCCTGCAACTGCAAGTTTTTCCAATTCTGGGAAAACATTGTTTCCCAGCCATAAAGGCGAGATTTAAAATCAAATTGTGCCCTGCATACAAAGACCTCAAGTGCTAGCAGTGTTTGCCTATCCTTAGGCGCACCATGGCGTCATAGTTCACATAACGGAACAAATGGGTTAGCCAAACGACACAAATTAACAAATTACATCCCACAACTTCTAAGTAATAAAAACTACCAAATTTACTTCAAGTTCCAAACAATCTCGATTTGGCAAAGAGGACCATCGACCGAAGAAAAGCTCAATAAGAGACAGTTGCTGGCCAGCACTTTTTCCAGCGTTAAATCATGCGGAATCCAACGGCTAAGTCTCAGCATGACGAAAACAAAGTCTGAGCAGATTTCATCAGAAAAACAACACTGGTTGCTCCTAACTGCTCAAGAATAAAGCGCTTTTAACGATCAAGTGAAAAGCACCAGAGTGTGAGAACGAAGGGGAAATTCTTGACAAGTTGGTTGCTTTTTGTGGGATGTTCATCCTAGCGAGAAAGAGTCAAAACCCGAGTCCTATCACCTTGCAGGCTCGGAATTTTGCCTTATTTTCAATAACAAAAGTGAGCTCTTTGGGAGTAGCGGTGAGCGAAATTACATGGAAATGTCTTACTTCGTCACTGGGGCTTTTTATTTGTCTGCCAGCGTCAACTTTACGCTCGTAAAAGCCAGGAATTCTAGCGGAAACAAAACGCGACTTTCACCGCCATAATGAAATTCAATAGGACGGGGAAAGGAGGTTTTACAATTCGAATTTTTTTATTTTGGAGAAAAAAATTATACTTATATTTATTGAAAGTTATTTCCGAAAAAACAGTAAACGCTACGAAGATATCCCTTTTATCATACGAGCGCTCGTACGAGATAAAATCGATGGGATTTCAAGCTGATGCTACTTTCATGGAGCAAAAAAGTTACTTTAATTTAAGGTGAAGTTATACACCAGATCAACACCTACACTTTGTACATGTACATGTGCGCCTGCAGAGAAAAACTGATAATTAATTTGCTCTATTAAATTCATAACTGCTATGTATTTATTTCTCATTTGTCAGAAAAATATAAAATCAGCATTGCTATCAGTATACTGGGTTTCCCCACACATGCAAAACCATGAATTGTGAGGGAAGTTAAGCATCAGGTCAACACCTACGTGAACATGTAAATGTATGCCAACAGTTAAAAAAACTGAGCAACAGTTTGCTTTTTAAATTTCATAACTGCTAGTTTTTCTCACTGTGGAAAGATCGGTACAAATCAGGCTACTGTAAAATCAGCAGTGTTATCAGTACTATCAGCGCTATTAGGGGTTCCCACACACCTGGAAAACCATAAATTGTCAGTAGAATTGCAAATAACTGGAACAGTCAGGGAAAATGGGGAAATTCACAAGTCAATTATGCGTTTTACATAGCTAGTTATTGGTTAACACAAAAATCGAGATGATTAGTAATTTTTTGGATGAACAATTTCAAAAACTAGAAGACTAATCTAAATTTGATTTTTTTCTATGAAATTTTTGTTCCTAATGTACAGATCAGTACAAATCAGGGTTACATCATCATTACTATCAGTACACTGGATTTCTCCATACTTGGAAAACCATAAAACGTCGGGAAAATTCTAAAGACATGGAAAAGGCAGGGATAATGCGTTTTCTCCGAAAAACTGAGGGAAATTCAACAAGTCAATCATGCGTTTTACATAGTTAGTTACGGTAATGATTAGTACGTGCAATTCTATGGAAGAAAATAATAATGAAATTGTCACTTTTAAAATAAAAATACTAATATCCTGTAAAATGTATGTAAAGTACTAAAAATAGCATTCCGTATATTTGTTAATTAAGTCATATATTTGCATTTTCAGTGGTCAGGGCGATTTGTTTAAACATAACAACGTACAGGTACATAGCATACTGCACATCTACATGTATTTCTAGAAACTGATACATTATTCGCACAAAGTATTCATTACCCGTAAGCACGCTTCAAGTGATATACATTTCATTCAAGTTGATTTTGAACTTACTAAAATAACAATTGTACTTTTTATTTCTACTGCATCTCAACATCATTTCTTATACCACTCGTGAAACACAATTTAATAACACCCACGTAGCAAAATGAAACATCTGCCATTCACCTTGCACCATTTTATGTATATTTCAGTAATTGTAGCTATGGTGATCATCAATGAAATGTATCCCAACATTTGCACCAGTAACAGCTGTCATTATTCATACAGATACCAGTAGTAATAGTGATGGGGTCATCAGCAGTGCAGAAATAACTGATAAATTGTCCAGATTCTTCAAAGTTTGTTAAAAGGAATTGAGCTAGTGTTTACCAAAGCTCAACTTTTGTTAAAAAACTTCAAAATAAAACTTGCGTTTATGATGCTATGCGACAGGCGCAGGAAGCAGATGTGCTCGCCCGAGCGCAACCGGAAGCCTCGCAAAAAATGTCGGTAGAAATTCCAAAGACGAAACCGAAGAACGTAGAATGGGACACAGTTATTCCATTAGTGTCTTTAAGCTTATTCAAATGCGTTTTTAATACGTTTCGTTGCCGTCTGAATACAGCATCCTCATTGGGCCCAGAAGTGAACTGATAAACAGCGGCTTTGTATCGAAACTAAATCCATTTAGGGTAAATCCCTGACGAATATATTAGCCGGAAAATAATTCCATCTTGCTTCTTGCAATAACGTGCAACGTGCGATTTCACGAAATGTAATTACAAAATGCAGCATTGCCATGCAGTTCACTAGGGAATGATTATATGCTATGTAAACCTAATTCGGAAAACATTTTTGACGAAAGTAATACTGCTGCAAAAGAGCGAAATTTTGAAATCAAATAGCAGAATGTGTTTACTTTTTCCTCATTTCAGGTTATGTTGCTTCAAGAGCTATTTAAAGATTCCAAACGAAATAAGGAGCTTGTTCTGTCCTTTTTCTGGGCACCAAACGCAGTAAACAAAACTTAGCGTAAACGATATTTTCTAATATTTTTCTGGAGTGGTATTTATTTAGAGTGGAGCCATGTTATGGAGGAATCAGATGGCTGCGAAATTAACATACAGGGTGAAGGAAAAGGCTAAAACTGTTCGAAATATATCGAAAACTGAGAAATAACTCAACTGCATATCAAACACGTTTTGTGACTTAAAATACAAGAGAGACAATTATTTTAGTAAGTTCTTAGTATTAATGTCACTGGACGTAATTCTAATGGCATAAAATTCAATAAACCGTATTGAAAATGGTGAGAAATATATCTCTCACTATTAAAATAGACCTGTCCATGTTTTGTGACATACTAAGTTCATAATATAGTTTTATTTACTGTGAAGTTTAAGAGAGCGACATTACTAATTTATTAAAGTTTGTTCTTAAAATTAATGTCAGTGTTTGCGATTAAGTAGGATTAATTAAACGTTTTTTGGTGGAACATTCCGAGTTTCATTCGCATAAAATTCAATTAACGTTTGACATTTTGGATCAAATTAATATTTTCATCTTTCTATAGCAAATATTAACATACGAAATATGCTGAAAAATGAGTAATACATGTCGCTTACACATGAATTAATAAACATGTTTCTAACTCCATAAAAGTGTGTCAGTGAGGTTAATTAATCGCATTTTGGCAAACAAATGTGGTACGAATTTTAATAGCATAAAATTCAACATCTGACATGGGATCAAATTCATGTTTTCATCTTACTACAAGTAAAACAATGCTACTATAGTAAGCGAAAGAGGTCTGCAAAATTAACATACAGAGTGATCGAAAAGTCTAAAACTGTTCAAAATACATGTACAGCTGTAGTTCTCACCTTTATAATAAACATGTTTCGTGACATGCATAATCCATGCATACATGTTTAATTTACTACGAAGTGTACGAGATGGACACTATTGATTTATTTGAGCATATATACATGTATATTCTTAAAAATGTATTAAACGAATTTTAACACACACAAAAAATTACACGGCATTCAATGGCATATAATTAAAAGGAAGACAATGGCATCATAGTAACATCTTTCATCGCACTGTAGCAATGTTTTGCCATGACGTTTCTATTACTGTATAACACTGATTAGAAGGAATCTAGTCTATAGATTCTAGACAAATAAACAACACGTGCATGCTTGCAACGTAGAATGTGATCAATAGGGTCAAATAGTCATTTTCATCTTTCAATACCACTGCTACCGTAGCAAGAGAAATAACAGGACTGTCTAAACCTGTGGAACCTTTCTGATACTGTATAACATTATCATTATTAGAAGGAAGCTAGTCTCTATAGATTCTAGATTAAAACCAACATGTGCCTGCATGCAACGTAGAATGTACATGTATCATAATAGAGTTATCATATCTTGCCTACTGTGAAACCCTTGCGGTTAGAAGGTAAAAGTGGCTGTCAGTTGAGCCATAGCCTTTTCGAAGCTAATAAATTAATACCGTAATTGGTGCAGACAGATCAGGGCTTGCCTGATATTAGTGTGAGCGATTGCTTTGGATTAAAATTTCCAACGCACCACGTCTTCCACTTACGCAATTATTTACTGCACGGACTGCTGAAATAGAGCATGAAAACTGCAATCACCAAACTTTACAAATTTTAGAGCATAATATAATGCTCAAAAAACTGCGCTGAGTCCCAGCAGCAATAGTTGTGAATTTAAGAATTTTTTTCTAAAAGCAAGACACATCAACCATAAAGAATTAGCTTACAGACACCTTATTACAGAGACTTTATAGCAATATTTTATGAAATCACAGATTTCCAATATATTTTCTTAAGAAATAAAAGCTGGCCGGCATTGTGGGAAAACGTTGTTCTTACGGAAGATGCCGCATTGTCTTTTAAAAATTAACTTCAGATTTTATGGCTACCGTACAATTTCATGTTTGGCTTGAGTTTCAGGTGAATTATTAGTAAAAAATTGGAGGATTATTCAGGTTTGGGCCAGATCCCACTTCCAATAGAACCATGCATGGTACTTACTGGAATGCCTTAAGTTGGTCCTTAAAGGAGGTCTGGTGTGGTAGGTTAACAGGTTATGTCAAAACAAAATCATGATATTGAAAACCTTCCCCCATTTGTCAGCACTTATCATTTTTACTCCACCCCCCAAATGATGAAAATCACTGTTCAATTTTATAAGTTATCACAAATATTAGATTTTAAGCATCTATTTAAAATCCAATAATGGCAATTTGGCCAACCATCATTTCCGCCAATACATGTATATTTCATCATTTGGCAACGTACCCATGCCCCACAACGTTGTGAAAACATAATACTTTAACGTCCCCTAACCTTTGTGACAAAATTGAACTAATGCTGTAATACCGCCATCTTCAAGTATTACGTATTTACAAATCGTGATTTACAGAACCATCCCCATGTGTGAGCACATATCACTTTTAACCCATAATGATGACAATTATTAACTAATTTTATGGAATTTACCAACAATATGAAATTCAAAATGTTTTTAGTTCAATGTGCTCTTCAAGCTAAAAAAAATCTCTTAAGGGTACTTTCATGTATTATGACATCACAAAATAGGGATTTTTAGAGCCCTCCCCCATGTGTCATCACAACATTTTCAAAATTATGACAATCACTTAACCAATTTTATGGAAGTTATCAAATACACATGTTTGAGATTTCAACATATATTTGAAAAGGGGACAAACCAAAATTTTGCCTACCCCCTCTTCCATCATTATATGCCATCATTGGGCATCATAAGATGATGACATAATACTTGAACATCTCTTAAGCTTTGTGAGAACATTTTAAATGGTTCAATATGCTCTTCAAGCTAAAAAATAAAGCTGTAAAGGGTACGTTCAAGTATTATGTCATCAAAAAATCGAGATTGTGAGTACCCTCCTCCAAGGGTTAGCACTTAATATTTCAAACCTCTCCCCCAAATATTGACAATCATTGACCAATTTTATGAAAAATATCACAAACATTGGATTTTAAGTATGTATTTTAAAAATAGAGAATAAATTAAGCAACTTAACATGATGACATAATACTCGAACATCCCTTAAGCTTCGTGAAAACATTTCAAATGGTCTTCAAGCTAAAAAATAATGCTGTTAAGGGGACGTTCAAGTAATATGTCATCACAAAATCGTGATTGTGAGAACCCTCCACCGTGTGGCGCAGCCCCAGTAGTTTACACCCCCTCCCCGAAGTGGTGAAAATCATTGACAACTTTGATGGAAGTTACCAAAAACATTTTATTTTAAGTATTTATTTAAGAAAGGGAATAACTTAAGCAACTTTCGATGGTGACCTAATACTCGAACATCCCTTAAGCTTTGTGAAAACATTTCAAATGGTCTTCAAGCTAAAAATAATGCTGGTAGTCACAAAATCGTGATTTTCAGAACCTTCCCAATGTGTCAGCACTTCTCATTTTCATCCCCCCACCAAATAATGACAGTCATTGACCAATTTTATGAAAATTTCCAAAAACACTGGATTTTAAGTATTTATTTAAGAAAAGTAATAACTTAAGCAACGTAACATGATGACATAATACTTGTACGTCCCCTAAGCTTCGTGACAAAGTCATCTTCGCAACTGATTTTCTGCAATATGCTCTTCGAGTGCAGGTCTTTGATTTGTCAAAGTTAAATTTTGAAAAAAAAACGTACATAATTCGGGGTCGATATTTATTGAGTGTGGCAGCACACGATTGGATTAGTGGGTGGAAAAACGGCTCGGGGGTAAATAAACGACCCTGCGGGGGGATCTTGGTGGCAAACTGTATACGCCAACTTCCGAATAAACCTCTATTGAGGGTCGATCAATAAAAATAATCATCGCTTTTGGACGTTCATCACTTTAAATGAGCAATGCGTTCCAGACAGACGAGCTGATGCCAAAGTGCCAAGAGTCATAAATTGGCAGAAATTATTAAAATAAATGACGCGTACTCTCACTCAACTCAAGAATTCCCTACCCAGAATCCCCCTTGATTCTTCCCCTCCGTTTAACGTCGATTAAGTAAATGCTGGGGGTCCAAGTCCACGAGTCAATCAATATTGACAAGCCATCTGGCTTAGCCTAATTCCATATTCCTTTCATGAAGCCCTTGCTGTATTAGATGGACAGATTATATTTGACTTCAGCAGGCTTAGCAATTCAGATGACAATCATCTTGAGGTGATATTATGGGGGACAAGATGTTACGTTAGAAAGCCAGTGAACTTTGCTTAACTTGGTCTTCAATTTTGACCTCAAGGGGGAGAAACGCAAGAAATCTTCAGTTTTTCGTACTTCATTACGTCAAAACTGTTAAAGTACGTTTTTCGATTCCATTGATTATTCCACAGCATCGGTGGTGCCACGTGGTGGGGGATGGGGTTAATTATTAATACCTCCCAAATATGCATTATGTAATAAGTAAACATGGATTAGGAAAATTACAGGAAATTCCAAATAAAGATCATTCGACAGTTACTTTGTTCTCAAGATCCAAATCAGTCGAATCTGTTAAGTCAGAAAAATAAGAAATTACCTTATGAAAAAAAAACTGATTTCAAACTGGTTGGGAAACTGATTGTAAACTGAAGTTATTTGCTTCTAATCAGTCTGCCATTAAAAATTAGGAACACATCCATATGAAAAGTTTCCTAACTGATAACTGACGATACAGTACTTGTTGCATGAAATCTTCAGTTTTTTCTATTTTCACAAAGTTATATTGATTAACCAACAGTCAGTGTGGAAGTACGGAATAAGGAAATTACAGGAAATTCAAAATAATGATTACTCTAAAGTTGTTTTTATTCTGCTAATCCAAATCAGTCGAATCTATCAAGTCAGATATGTACCCTTATGAAAAAAGATATGATTGCAACGTGATTGCATGCCTGATTGTAAACTTATTATACATGTGTAGTACATGCAAGCTTATTTGCTTAATATAATCAATCTGTTACTAAAAATAATTAAGAAGTCACCCTTATGAACATTTTGCAAACTGATGATAACGGCTACCAATATAATGCACGTGTACGAGTAACCAATCTGCAACTATTTGATTGCAGACTGGTTGAAAACACCTCTCGTAAGTTTGTTATCCCTGTAACTAGATGTGTAATAAATCTGGAATGTTCAGGGTGCCAACAAAATCAAAAACCAATGGGATCCAACAATTTTGTCCAGGCTTAATATTCTCCCATTTTAGAACAGTCAGTTTGAAACTACTTGGCAACCAATAAAAACTTTGAAAACATTGATTGCTTATGATATTAGTGTGCAATTTTCCATCAGAATTTGATGCTATTTAGATGCAGATGCATATTTTCAGCAATCATAACGAAATATCCCTTAAATGCTAATTAATCTCCAGTTTTTCAGTTTAAAATCAGTTTTAAGCCGCTTGCAATCAGTTTTAAACACAGCGACACGAGTATTTAATGACCGACCAATGCTAAAGTCAGTTATAATCCTCTGGAGTGCGCAAGCTCAGACAGATATTTCAACAATAATTATAGGAAATGGCGCTTACGTCATGGACAACCATAATTAGTTTGTCATTCATATTAATTAGAACATATGTACTGAGCCATTTGCATTAAAAACAATATTCGACTTGCATAATATTATCATGTTAACCACGTAGCAGCAAATGTTCCAGCACATTAGCATTCATGGGCATACAGTGCACAACACCTGACATTCACAAAAAATATGCATTACACATCTTTTAGAAACGTAGTCCTAACCAAATTTTTTTCCATATTTAAGCTGTTCTGACATGGCGCAGTATCTCATAGGTAAATAACGAGCAGGAAGCCTTTATTACTTCGTCATATTTCAACTCATGAATTTTTCACATCCATTTCAGTAAAGCAAATAAAGGACACGAAGCGAAAATTCACAACAATTGCTTCGTGAAATATATATGTGTTTTCCACTCAGGCTAGACCAACGACATCAACTATTAATTAACATTTAAAAAACAACACCAAATCTGAGCAGGTCCTTGGCTTGTAATCTTGCTCAATTATTCATTTCAAATTACGTGGCAATGTTTACCACAAAGGAGAAAATTAAAAACTGTCTTTATACAGTAGCTAAAATGAAATTTCGCCATGATGTGTTCTCTGAAAAAGCTCACAAGTCGAAATTTGAAGATGGAAGAAAGACTAAAATGGGGTTGAAAACTTTGGTCGTTCCAACTATGTTGAAAAGCATTCCTAAAAACCAGCTGTTTCTGACTCCTTAACAAACCAAATATGAAAAGCAGTCCATCACACTAAAATGGAATTTTGCTTAGGTTCGTAATGTGTCCAATTGTCATTAACCTGCCAGCAATTCCATCGTTGTTTATTAAATCTATATCGCATTGTCAACAACTTTGTAAACTTTCAATGATAAGGTTCAATAGAGCAATATCGCTGTGATTTAGAATGAACAGCCTAATTAAAACTATATTCGATGCGCAGATTCGGTCTTTTGTTTCAGGAAAATTAAATTTTGTCATGAAAGGCTTCTGTCAGCGTGCAATTTCGTGCTCGATAATAGGCTTGCAGATGAATGAATTCATCTCTCATCAAATGCATACTTCATAATGAAAATAAGTCTATTCTTGGACCGATATTCCAATACGACATGATGCAAATCGATCAATGAAAAAACTAGATCAAGACAACAAAATGCATTTCAATCAACATGAGAGAGAGTAAATGAAGAGCATGAAAAGGAAAGGGATTGTATAGCCAAAATCAATGTGGTTTTGATTGTCATTTTTTACAGAAGACCCTTTGATTCACTTCAGATTTCGTTATGAATTACAACCAAAAGTTGAACCAATGATAATGTATCTTAGCCAACATTTTTGCCTATGTGCACATTTTATAGTTTTCCATCAAATTGTATTAACAACGTTATTACTTGACTCAAAACTACCAGGACCCACCATAATGCTGCTATTTTCCACGGATTTCTTGGTTGATAGGAGCAGTAGGGGAAAGCTGGTGAAAGCGCATGCAGCATCATCTGCTAAAAAGCTTGACAATCATTTCTGAACTCAACCTGTTTTCGTTTGTCAATCACAAAGTTATTTCCATAACAGTGAAACATTCATAAAACTAACATTCACAGATTCATAGCTTACTTGTTGGTTGCTTTTTGCGTAATATCGACTTTTTGTAATACAAAAAAATGATATTTTCTAAGTAATTTTCATCTGAATGCAGAAAGTTTTATTGAATTTCCCAAAAGCCTGGCACCATTCACTAAATACATCGCTGGACAAAAAGCATCAATACCTACATTACGTTTCTTTCAAAGGAACACCGTGGAACATAACAGTGAACATTCACATAACTGACATTCATAGGTTGATAGTTTCTCATGCATGTAATAAGAATAGTTATGTACGAAGGCAGTTCAAAAAGTAAGGTGATTTTTTTATTTAAAAAAGAACGTCTCATTATGTGAAAAATTATGTTCAAGAAGGCAGAATGAGCCCATATATTCAAACATGCCAGAAATATATACTGTAGCTTCTGATGCATTCACATGATAATGTGACAGCCACCAATGTGTCATTTTCTTTTCTGTCTGAAGTCATATTCCACACTTTAAAAAAGAACGACTCATTATGTGACAGAATTGAAATATACACTTTGTAGAGCATTTAATACTCTATTTTTCCACATAATCCTCACAGTTATTGATGCATTTGTCCCATCGCGTCACAAGTATCTGCCGAGTTCCTGCCAAGTTTCTTGTCGTTGAGATGGTTTCGGCCACCATTCAATTTTTCACACCATTCCCACACTGCTTTTCGTGAAAGACAGGGGTCACCATACACGACGACTAATTCTTTATGAATTTCGAATGGTTTAAACTTTTTTTTTTAGCCACAAAAAACGAATAACACTTCACACTTTTTCAATTGTGACATTACCGAACACATTTTACAATGATTCAATTCAATTCATCTCAGTACCCTACAATCAGTAAATGAATGCCATGTGGTATGGGGGTGTAATCCATCAACCCAAAAATTAGAATTCAGCAGTTAATTACCACCGCATTTGGGGTGGACACCAACATCATTGCTAAACTGAATATCCTGCAGTTCCCCTAACTTCCCATAACTGAAGTTCCCCTAAATTGCCTGTTGCCAGAAACAGATATTAGGATAAAAGGAAATGTAGCAACTCTATTACACACGTTTGTCATTGAAAACATTTAATAATTTAAATTTGTGTGTACAAAGAGGTTCAAAGCAGAACAATTTAGCAGTGTTGCCATGTTCACGGTTGGGATGACTATTGCATGGAATCTAGCAACCATGGTTTACAGCAACAATAATGAACTGTTTCTAAAATGAGTCACTTTGGTGTGTTCCGGAGTGGAAGTACCAAAAGCAACATATTTTAAGAAGTTTACTAGTATTGCCATTATGTCATGAACACAGTAGTTGCTAAACGGTTCAATCAACTAAATGGAACTAATATCTCTGTTTCGGTTGACAATAAAGAAAGCTGATGCACAATAGGAACAGGTTACAGGAATCAGCAATTCCATAAGCACAAAGTTCATCTGTTACTTTGATGTGGACGTATTATTTGGCTGTTTCGTTATGTTAGTGTGGTTTCACAATGCCCCAATTTCATAAATGTATGGAATATAATCCTTGCCTCAATGGAATTGTACTTGAATAGAAGTATGGCGTATACACGATACCTCTATGATATTGTATTTGAATAGTGGTATGGACTATACTCCATACCTTTGTAGAATAGGGCCCAAGTCGCAAAAATAGGCAACAAAATGTTCCGGTTTCTATTGGTGTGGCCTATAAGGTCAAATGTCATTTACGTTGAGTGACGTCATTCCTATGGCCTACCTGCCATGCAAAATATTTACTTTGACATTTTCTCTTTAAAATTTTCTAATAATGGCTAATTTTATTTTTTTCCCATCAAGATTAAGTCGTTTACCAACGATCGTTCTCTTTTATTTTAAAATAAAATCCTCCATTGATTTATACAAAAATAAATAAATATGGCAAAAATTCAAAAGGTCATTCGCAGGTGAGGAAAATTGACCTTCGAATGACCTTTCGCATTTTTATCTTCATTATATACATGTGTATTTTTTATAAATCATTTGAGGACTTTAATTAGCTAAGAAAAAAAGAGAACGATCCCTAGTAAACAATTTAATATTCATGGAGAAAAATTAAATATAGCCATTATTAAAAAAATTTTAAAGAGAAAATGCCAGAGTAATTTTTTTGCATGACAGCTATAGGGATGAAGTCACACAACGTAAGGATGACGGAATTTCAACTAGAATTTTAGACAGCCTTAATATAATTTTACAAATTGTGAAATTTTAAAACAATAATCGCAATCAAATTTTATTTTATTGTTGGAAATGCTCCAACTTTGCAGCTTTTATGCGTGTCCTTCTAAGAATTTACCATGGGTTTTCCCGAATGGTGGACCATCTAATGGCATATTATCATCAAAGGTCATTCGGGAACAAGGTAGCAGACAGGCGTCATTTTTGACGAACTAGAGCTTATTAAAACCTCAAATATTTTTGTACGACTTCGTTTATATTTAGAGGAAGGATAGCGCGCTGAATTTTATTCACATTCTAAATAAACGACGCGACGTCGAGTTGTCGAGTATTTATAAACCCACTAAGCACACAGTGCCAATTTAGAACCCAATGCAAGCTGATTAAAATCAAACTAAAAAAAGGGTAAACAAAGCCGAAAAACACGCCAACGTTTATCAGATGTTTCCTAAAGGACTAATAATAGAATACCATTCGTTATTTTTCTTGTTTGCCACTTGTACAGCAATAACATCTTACCGTCTTTGTGCTTGAACTGCAGTAAAACGAACACCTACTGCACGGCCAGCAGCCATTTCCTCATTTGCATAAATTCGAACGCAGACAACTTGTAAGCCAAGAGCGCCATGAAAGACGGAGGCGCTTCGACTAACGGACGTTTGGGGAAGTCCATAAAGTCACAGCGACAGTTTTTCCCAAATTGTGAAATTGTGTTGGAAAACTAGATCATGTGAACGATCATAAACGTACGTCTTGAAAGGCCTGGAAAAGATTTAGGGCATTTGTGATGGGAAAGTTCAGGCATTTTGTCATCATCTTTTGGGGCATTATTTATCATGTAATAAATTATCTGGGGAAGCTTAGGGGATCTGGAAATGATGACAAATCGCGACACTGGGTCTGAAAATAGTTAAATAGTGAATTTTTCTAGATGACAATTGAGGACATCATGTTTGAATGTCACACAAATTGTGCAAGGTGTAGAATTCTGATGTCCGGATCCAGTTGCACTACTTCGTACATTCTTCGTAAGTCTGTGACGAGTTTTCAATTAATTTCTCAAAACTCTATAATACAATTTTAATTGCTGCAAAGTTATTTCTTAAAATTGTCTAATTTGAATTAGCACTGAAATTTTGCGCACGCCATATATGAAAATGTAAGAAGTTATAATCATTACCAGAGAAGCTAATTTTACGTCTAGCTGCAGTAAAAATTGCTGTTACTTATATACAAGTACAGTGTTGATTTGTTAAAACTTTGGAAAATGTAATAAATGTGTATAGTCATTTCCAGGGAAATGAAATTCACTAAAGCAACAGTTAAAATTGTGTTAAATGTAGCCAGTGTTGATTATTTGCAATTACTGCTGTATGGATTAGAAAACTGCAATTTCATTTTCGGCAGGGAATTAATATCTAATATTCAAGAGTCACTTTTGACGTGTTAATTATCCAAAAACCCACCTAAAGTCGACACAACTTCCACATGACCGTTTCAATGATCACATCATTCACCAAGTTCCATGAAAAGATACTTTAATTATTATTTAGGTATCAAAAGGAGCTACCTGTAACCAGACAGGTAGGGCTTATTTACAACATGGTGCAGCGAAAGCGCAATGACTTGTCTATGCAAATAAAGCTAAGGGGGCGCCACCAACTTCCGCTTTCTCTAAATCCGTGATCGGTAATAAAAATATAGACGGGGATTTAAATTATACACGGAGAAACAAAAGTCGAGAAGAATATACATATATCTACAGGGTAGTCATTAAAAACCGTCCAAAAATTCCCGAAATGAAAGGCTCGGAAGACACATTATCACTGCGCAGCAGAGCAATACAAGACAAGACTGACATACTTGCTGCATACAAATAACGAAAACAAAACAAACAAAAAACATTAAGCTACATGGCTGGATCGGTAAAATACCGAAAAATGCCTAAAATGAGTCTAAAAACTCGGACGGACGCTCGACCATATTCTGACCACTAGATTGTGGATTGGGATGATCTTCTGTAAAATTAACGGTCTCCTGACCATTGAATAAAAGCTCAAGTACAATAAAAGAGTGCAGTCTCATCACTGTGCTTGCGCAAACACTGGATTGTCGTAGGCATGTTGAGAAGTGGTGGTCAACTCCCTAACCGGCATCAGTTTCATTTGGGCGCCGATGACCGCATCGTGAATTGTGGGATAAATATTACCTTTCACTTTCGAGTAAGTTTCTGACTTTTCCACCGTGTGCAGCACCTTCACTGTGAACGTAAAATATGAAAAAATTAGAAATAATCCCAAAAACAGTACATGGTTCATACCAAAATGTGCAACTCAATTTCCCTGACTTTCCCTGACTAAATCTGATTAATTTCCCTGACTTTCAAATAAAAAATGTCACATGTAATTAAAATTAACTTAATCTGCAACACTACAATGAACTATATATTTTGTATTTTTCTGTCAGGATGAGGGCGAGATGTCCCTTAATGACTAGCCAAATCTTCAATTAAATTTCCCTGACTTTTCCAGGTTTTCCAGATACTTTTTGGAAAATTTCCAGACAATTTCAAGAAACAATTTTTACAGATCTGATCCAAGCAACTATACCATATGGCGGAAATTTTAGAAATTATAGATCTGATCACGAAATGATGGAATTGGCCCACAATTTTGTTAAAAGAAATAATAATATCAATAATCATGAGGCTGCCATAGGCGAAATTTTTGAAAAATTACTAGAAATTATTGGATTTTAGTGAATTAATATAAATAATGAGGCGAACACTAGTGGTTGAAACCACTAGATCTCCAACACTGTGGTTTTGAGGACTTATTTTAAATATTAAAAATTCTTCACAATGACGGAAATGCTGTAGGCGAAATTTATTTTAACAAAAATAATGCGTTTTAGGCGAATTTTTCTGAAGGAAAATTAATGATAATGAAAACGCCAGAGGCGAAATTTTTAGAAAAAGTAGCTCACAAATACAACTTTTCTAATGCTTTTCATAAGATACTTATACCAATCGAAATAGTTGTGACGCAACAAATTTCCAGACATTATGAATTTCCCTGACTTAACTGTCAAAATGTCAAGATTTCCCTGACTTTCCCTGACGGTATGAACCCCGCATTATGCAAAACAGCTTGTTATGAAAGTGAAGAGAAACTCACCTGTCAAACCAGACAAATATAAAAGTGCATCCACTTTGTGTAAATTTTCTTTAATCTGTAATATGGATAAAGCAGAGAAATCCGTCAGTAACAGTAAAAGTGAAAGCAAAATTCGTTTGGAGTTACCCACAAACTAGAACTGAGGAGATTTAAAATTACCAACAATAAACTATTGTCAGTATACTTACAAGTACTAATTGCCTGAGGGCTGCTGTGTCAATAAAATTTACACAAGAAAAGTCCAAGATGACCACCATAGACGGCACCGAGGTTTGGGCCTGCACTGGATCTTTTAGCGATCCGTTGGACACAACCTAAAAACGACAATGTTACCATTATTCGATGCTCAGCAACGATATTGACATGGTCAAGCATTTTTAGAAAAAAATATTTCTTTCATAAAAAGGATTTTGAATCCTGCCTAAAATCAATAATGTCCCTTTAATAAGATACTCGATGATTGTTTGGATTTTTTTGGATAATTGTTTGGATTTTTTTTGAATAATTGTTTGGATTTTTTTGAATAATTGTTTGGATTTTTTTGAATAATTGTTTGGATTTTTCTGAATAATTGTTTGGATTTTTTTGAATAATTGTTTGGATTTTTTTGAATAATTGTTTGGATTTTTTTGAATAATTGTTTGTATTTTTTGGGATAATTGTTGGATTTTTTTGAAATATTATTTATCGACTTTGCACCTTCATTCTACCTAAAACCAACAACTCTTCATTCTATGCTCATTAATTTTTAGGAAACGATATGGATCGACATGGTCAATCTGTATAGAAAAAAAAAATTATTTGACAAATGGATTTTTGGATTTTTTGGAAAAATAATTTATCGTCTTGGTGCATTCCCATTCCTCCTCAGCATGATTTTTTATAAAAAATATTAATTTCAAAAGCACTTGGCCCATAGATGACAAACCCTCAAAAAATTATTGTCAAAGTTTGCCAAATACTACCAACAACAACTACTAAACAATTTGAGAAAATCTGTCTGTTTTTTAAACAAAGCTGATATCTTACCTCGTTTGGAACAAGTGTCGTGATGTTCAACCTGGAATCTGCAATGGTAGACATATCACCCCTTAACCTGGCCTCTTCGATAACCCTATGAAACATTGTGCAAAACAAATAATTAATTCCATGTTTACAAGAAAGTGTGGATTACCCTTTGAAAATCAAAATCTTACCTGATGACTTTCCGGTCCACCTTTTTCTTGAGTGCATCTTTGGTGCCGAAGAAGAGTGCGCCACCAATGTGCAGAATCTTGATGCTCTCCAGTTCAGTTGCCTTTTTGTATTTTTTCACGTCCAGATACATGTCGGTGGCCTTCACATGTCCAAGAGTGGATATCTCGATACTATATATTTTAATGCACAAAAATTTAGCAACATTTTCATCGCCATATGATAATTATTGTAACAAATTAACTGGCAATTACCGGATTGATTTGAAGACGACGAAGATCATGGAAACAACCACTCCGACAGCAATTCCGATTTGCAAGTCGAGAAGGAAGACAGCCATAAAACTTATAATCAACAGAAGCTGAAATTAAAATAAAATTGATTAATTAATTTGCTAAAATGCCAAATGTTGGATATACAGGTCCAGCAATGTCTTACCGAATCCGTTTTCACCGACTTCCATGTGCTTTTGATCATTTTAAGATCCAACAAGATTTCAGCTAAAGCAACGATGATAATCGCAGCTAAAACGCTCTGAAAGCATAAAAAGGAAGAAAATTATACATTTTTGTAATATGGCAAAATAAAAAAGTAAATTAATACTAATCAGGTTTGAGTCAACTTTTTCACCGTGGTTTCTCTTTCTTTTTTCTTCGAATATAACCTAACAATCTGATATCTGATTTAGCTGCCCCAATCCCTGCAATCCTACCAACCACTAGGAGAAGCCCACTTTCCTACAGTGTCTACATATATGCTGGAGCAGGGACTATACCGAATCCATGTAATAGCATTTCAATATCATGCTTGGCGAATTGGCTAATAATTAACTGTTAATGAAACGTCTTAATGCCGATCACTAATAAATAGATATTCGGAATTAGGAGAAGCCCACTTTCCTACAGTGTCTATGTTGGAGCAGGGACTATACCGACGAGCACGCATAAACTCCATGTAATAGCTTTTTTAATATCATGCTTGAATAATTGGATAATAATTAACCGTTAAATAAACGCTGTAATGCCAATAACTGGCGATTTTGATGACAAATACAAACAGTTACACATAGATCACAGTTTGGTGATACTTACATAGGGCAAAGGCTCAAACACGGGGCCCATAAAAAGCAGTACGAGCATCAACGTAATGGCGCAAACCACCGAGCACAGCTGCAAATAAAATGTTTGAAATGGGAGATTAGTTGGAATATCACAGAATATATACAATTATAAAAGTTTTCATAAAAATCATAAGAATCCATAAAAATCTAGAAAGAATTCTTGTATGATTATGTCCCACTATTTATTTTTTTCTAAATTTACCATCAATGAATGAAAAAACTTATTCAAACAGAACATGTTCAGTTGCAATATTTGGTTTCCTACCATCGAACGGGATCCAAGCTGGATAAGCAGCATGCACCTGACAAAGGCGAAGGAGCTGGGCAGTGAGGAGAAGAATGATCCGAGGATGTTGGCCACACCATTGGCAAACAGCTCTTGGGAGATGTCTGGAAAGCAGTCGTACTTGCTGGACAGCACCTTGGCCTGGGACATGATTATAGTGAAGGTCAGCACCGTGACAACCAAGGAGTCCACCATTAGCTCGGGGATGAGATCGAAGCGAGGTGGAGTGGCAGAAGGCAGACTATGGGGTAAATGAATCAGAAGAGAAAGTTGTGAAAAATCTAGTCAACTCGAAAAACTTGAAGATGTTAGGTAACAATGATCTCTTAGGCTTCTTACCCAGTAGGAATGAAATTCAAAATCCGGACTTCGTAATTGACGTTGAGGCCAACGTAGTACGAAACCAACGTTCCGATCATGATCTGCGAGTCATAGATTGGATTTGATTAAACATGGTTCATACCAAAATTTGCAACTCAATTTTCCTGACTTTCCCTGATCAAATCTGATTAATTTCCCCGACTTAAAAAAATTCACATGTCATTAACATTAACTATCAGGATGACTAGCCAAATCTTCAATTGCATTTCCCTGATTTTTCCGGGTTTTCCAGACACTTTTCGGAAAATTTCTAGAAAAATTCAAGAATTTTTTATCGATATGATCCAATCAAATATACCATATAGGGGAAATTTTAGAAATTATAGATAAATAGATCTGGAATTAGCCCAAATTTTTGTAAGAAGAAATAATGATATTAATAATTAAGAGACTGCCATAGGCGAAATTTTTCAAAAATTCGTGTTAGCTTATTAATATTAATTAGGATGCAGACACCAATAGATAGAGTTAGAAACCAATAGATCGCAAACATTGCATTTTTGGGACTTCTTCTTTGAAATATTAAAAAATACTTCATAATGACAGGCGAAAATTTTACAAAAAGTAGAACACAAATATAGCAATTCTAGTGCTTTTCATGATATACTTATACAAATCAAAATAGTTGTGCCACAACAAATTTCCAGACATTATGAATTTCCCTGACTTTCCCTGACTTAATGGTCAAAATGTTAACATTTCCCTGACTTTCCCTGGCCACATTTTATTTCCCTGATTGTCCCTGACTGTATGAACTGGTTGCAGGTCAGTAAAATCTCTGCAATTTGGAAAATTTGCAAATCTTACCAGAATGATTTCGATCGGAATAGGGATCTTCAGCTTTTGCTTAAAGCGGCTGTTGACGCATTCGTTGACCAGCACCAAGATGAGGATGCTCACGATCGAGATGACCAAAGTAGCGATATTCGTCTCTGGAATTTTTTTGCATATTTGGATCACATTCTGCAAATGGAGGAATGTTGTTAAGGATTGCTATTCGCCTTCAGCATCATACGGTACAAAAACTTAAAATTTCAACTTACGTTTACTGCTGAGAGGACTCCTCCAGTGGAGTGGATCTGGATGCCCAGCAAGTGAGGAATCTGGCTGATGATCATCTGCAAGACAGCAGCCATCTGACAGGCCCTCATCATCACCTCAGAAAACAACAGTGCCAAGGAACCCAAGTTCAGCAAACCCATGGATATCTGTGAGAATTGATGTTTATTTTGATGTTTATTGATCCTCTCGCAAGAACATCTTGAATATGGTTATTGGTCACTTGCCTGTAAAATGCCCACAATGAAGCTCATGGTAGTAGCCACTTGAGTTTTGAGCAAATCGATGTCCACATCGGGAGACATAGTCGAGAAATTACCTCCTGCACCATCAGGCAAAACGCCAGGCTGGACTTTGTCCACCTGGTCGTTGATTGCCTTGCCCACTACCAGGGCGGTCACACCAGCCATTCCTACAGGATAAAAAATTGAATTTATGAGTCCAACAATTATTAATGTAAGTCCATAAACATCACTGCAATGGAGATTGCAAAGACTTACCCAAGGAAGAAAATTTCGATGTCCCCAAGAAGAAGTAGACAGCGGTCGAGAAGAATGTAGCGTAAAGACCGAGGATGGGTGATGCAGTCGACAACATGGTAAAGGCCATTGCTGAGCAAGAGAATAGAAAGAAATTACAACAAAGAACTTTTCTAGTTTTTTAAAACAAATTTCCCTGACCATCCTGACTACTAAAAAGCGGAAATGTGACATATGCCTATGTAAGGAGTGTTATATTTACTGCTTATTATACGTTAGTTTTTTTTTTAAATGTAGAATTTCAAATTCAAAACTTGCTTCAATTGCAAGTTTGAATTTCTTACATTCTAATACAGTTCTAATACGTTTCAAACAGACGTTTTCAAATAAACCTCTTTTCTCTGACTGTTGCATTTGTTTTCTTCTAATGCTGCGCCATGACTTTTTCAAAATAAATCGCTTTTCTCTGACTATTCCCCCTCTTTCCAATATCCCTGACAATTCCAGGTTTTCCAGATTGTGGGAGCCCTGAACGATTGGAGAATTTAAGGTTGAAAACCTGATTTACAGTTGTCTGCTACTATGGCGCCATCTTGTTTTCAGCATGGCAATCACTAAATGCTTTTATTTCTTCAGAATTTTATTTATCTAAAAAAATGGACAATAAATGTTGACAGTAAAGTACCGGTATACTTCAGAGAAGTGCTTTCGTGAAGGCAAACATTGCCATTCTAATACTGGAGGTCATTCTAATGTAACTGCCTTCCTTTTTTCTAATTCAGTGCCATATGATTGTACCTGACTTTTTCAAAATAAACCACTTTTCTCTGACTATTCCACGTCTTTTCAACTTCCCTGACAATTCCAGGTTTTCCAGATCAGGGGAGCCCTGAATGATTGGATAATTTGATGGCTTGAAACCTGATTTGAATCCGTCTACTAGTTGGGTGCCATCTTGTTTTCAACATGGGCGCCATCTTGTTTTCAATATGGCTCCACTCGGCAATCACTACATGCTTTAATTTCTTCCAAATGTAATTTATCTTAACAACATGCACAACAAATGTTGACAGTAAAGTACATTTAAGAGAGAAGTTTTTTCGTGAAGACAAACATTGCCAAAACTTGTTCTGACATGACCAAAACTTGCAATCTAAAGCTATCAGCGCCATCAAGTGGGCATTCTTGAAACCTGCCTGAAGGATAACTTCACAAAAAGAGCAATTTGCAAAAATGAACAGTTTATCGTACTCGGCAGAGGCCAAGCTCCTCGGCTGTCCTTGTCACAATGTTTTATTGTTCAAAATTCGACTCCATTAAGCAACCTGTTATTACTGATTGTAAAAAAAATTGGTTTCTTCAGCCGGGCCTGTATCAGGATCAATGATGGGTTGTGCCAAAATTCTGGTTAGCATCATTACAATGAAGGAGGCTGATTGAAGCTATTGATTAGTTAATCGGCGATTAGTGTAAATCGAGACTGGACACCGCCTTGTTAACACACTATCGCATCGTTAATCTTAGGGTTGTGCACTTGCTTAATTTTTATTATAATTTTAAACCATATTATTAAGAGGGTCCCACGGTCGTTTTTGCTGTAACTTGGGGAAACTACGTTCATTTAAAATCAGCAGTTTTTTGGCTGGCTAGAGATAATTATGATAAATTATAGGAAATAATTGAATCTTAACAGACAACAGAAGGAGCGACTTAACATCTTAGCTTCGGGAATACTAATGCCACTAGTAACTAGTTTGTCTCCTTTTGTTACAAACATGTTATTTTCTAATTAGAAAATCACATGCTTTAATCAGTTAACATGTTGTGTTGCATACTTTGGTATGTCATAAAGCTTCACACACCCGAAATTTTGCAAATTTTGGTATGTCATAAAGCTTCACACACCTGAAATATTGCAAAATTTGAAAAATTTACTCTATAGTATGATTAGTATGACAACTCAATCTATTAACGTCCACAGATGGGGCAATTAGCTATGTAATCTAACCAGTGAACTATTTCCGAAATTTATCTGATGCTGATTGAGGCCACCATTTGCTGATAAAAGATTCATCTTTAGCCTTTCATACTTTCACCGAGTTTGCATATTAGCAGTACGTTAACCTCATTAGAAACCAGTGTAAGGTCAGCACATGGACAACATCTGGTTTTATATCAAAATAAAAAAAGTAGGCAGTCAGGTCATTGACCCACCCATTTCAACTCCTTCTGTCCCATCTCGTACTAGCACAACGATGAAACGGGGTTAGTGAACACTTAGTGAGCCCTGTTTGTGTCAATATTCAAAGCAGGGCACTGCATGTTAATATGATATGAACAGTAAAGGAAATGCTGTATTTACAATATTGAAATTTGTTTAACAAATATAAAAATCTAGTTTATGTATAGTATACCTTAAAAATGTTGAAGAACAAAGTATGAAATTTTCGTTTTCTTGACGTATTCAAACTTGAATTTTTTTTGTTTTTTACGTGTTTGTCTTAATAAGGAAATGGGAAATATTTCAAGAAAGTTACAGTAAATTTGTGCATATGTACCTTGGGGGATTTGTACCACAGCCAGGGTGATTCCTGCGATTATATCAGCCAGGACATCTTTCCGGAAGTTGTAGGCAGGCAACCATGACAAGATAGGAATCCTCCTTTTCACTTGCTTAAGCAGTTTCGAACCTGAGCAAGTGCAAGCCCGACGAAGCTTTTGGTGTAAAGCTGCAAAATCAATGAAAAAGTTGTAAGATGAGAATTTGCATCATGTACATGTAACTTCTAAATTAACAAACTTGATGATATTGTTATGAAAATGAGTTATTATTCAGTATATAAACAGGATATAGAACAAATCTTCATATGGAAACAGCACATTTACATGTGAACAGAACTTAGATTAGTTTTTTTCAAATTGAAAATTTCGTTATAATTTTCTTTCACAAAATTTCCTGTCATCTCTTGATTTTTTTGATAACCAATAATTAGCTATGTAAAATTAATTACTGACTTGCTACATTTCCCTGACTTTATCAAAGTAAATTGATTTTCCCTGACAATTCTACGTTTTCCAGATCTGGGGGAACCATGTATTAAAACCAATATTAATAATTGCGTGCAATTGCTGATAATACGAAAAAATGTAATGTTTTCTAATTATTTTCATTTAAAACTTTACTGGATTTTCTAACAGGAACTTACAGAAGTGTGAAATGCCTTTTTTAACACAAACTGTGCTAATATGTATTACATGTTTTGGTCAAGGTTTTAAAATTCTCAGAAATTGAACAGAAAACATCAGAATTCAGAGAAATGGAGCTGAAATCGACGGAATTCTGATAGAAATGAGACAGAAATCATCATCAGAAATTGCTATATCTGTCGAAAATCGGTGAAAAATTCAAAATGAATTAGAAAGGTTTAAAAATGCCAAGCCATCCATAAATTTATTAGCAGAACCTGAAAAATGTGAACCTACGAATGTAGGAAGTGCAAAAAGATGAGTAAACAGTAACCTAAGACGCATTACAAATCCACTCGAAATTGTGCCTGGAATTTCAATTACATAAAAGTGATAAATAACCACAAAAAAACAGTAAACAGGACCGGGCAAGTGGTCTCGTCCCACTCCTACCACCTAGTACCAGGGTACGACGAGATTTTCTGCTGGTTGACAACAGTGTTCGGAAGGTCATCAGGTCAACGTTTGCGAGCATTACAAGCACTCAACCTTCATTAGTTCATGTTACCAAAATCAAATAAATCTGTCACCGCTCATGCCAAATTTAAGGGTTATTGTTCTTGCAATTGTCGGGTGTTAATTTCCTATTTACAGATTTGGAGATCCCTGACCCTGCGTCTAAAACCGAATATTTTGGTGTTGTGGTTTGTGACTCACCCTGTAAACGTACAACCCCCCTTTAATCAACATTACAGGCCTTAAATGTCAAAAATACGCACTTTCCACGCATTTTCTTCTACATTTGTCTGGTTTTTCAAATGGTGAAATTATACCACATGTATTACAATGTATACGAATAAAAAGTTACAGGGGTGTGTGATCATGTCCAACCCAGACATAAATCTGATAACTTCTGGTTTTAATTGACGGGCCGGGTCCAGGGTCGAGGCCTTTGGAGGTCGAGGGAGTTCCTCGACCAATTTCCCTTTAATTTACTACTCATAGCTAATTCAGAGCACCATTTTAGGCCAAGGCTAACCGATTTTATGGCGAAATTAAGCAGATTTCAGCTGCGATCACATGAAAGCCACATGGCAACGAAGCACCACACGTGTTACTGTTTATCATGAATGACGATGGTCAATTCATGCTTTTCTTGGAAAAAATAAAATTACCCAATTAAAATCCAGCCTTTGATCTAAACTTGTCAAATTGATCACGTACATGTACCAGTCAACGTCGAATCAGATTATTATTGCAAGAGGAGGGCAGATGCTTGGGACATCTTAACAGATTTTTGAGTTTCAAACCCAGTTATCGTTAATGCAATCAGTATTTAACGGTTGTTAAACGGTGTTAAATTCCATGTTTAAGTTGGAAAACTGTTGAACTAAAGGTTTGGAACGAAAGCTTCAAAATCGAAAAGAACGAAAATGAAATCAATTTTTTTTAAATTTCTAACCTTGATTTATTTCAAGTTCTCGGTTTTACTGTATCTCTGGCTCAAATCTGCTATGGTTTTATCAGTGATCTGTGCCATTTCTAACTAGCTCATGTGAATAAATACTATGTTCCCAAAAAGAATACAAAACGACCAAATAATAGCAAATTTAAAAACCACAAAATTAGCTTTCTACACGTACAGTGTACCTGCAAATCAAGTATAGTGCCTAACGAGATTTTCACATCTTGGCACTGAAAGTGTTATGTCAACAAGTTTAAAAATTTCTGTTTGTTATGATGACTGAGCTAAACAATGGGTTAGAAATTGAAGATGTAATGCGATTTCTTCTTGCACATTAAAATGGATTTGGGTTTCGTGGGCTTTAAATTTCCCAGTTGTTATTGCTCATACATTGTAATTTGAATAACTAAAACAGGCCTCAATGGTGTTAACACCATGCTGAAAAGTTAAAAATAAGATAAACATGACGAATATGTTAAATCTGGGCACTATTCCACATAGGTAATGGAGTTTACTTGAATAGAGGCATGGAGTATAATCCATACCTCTATGGAATTGTACTTGTATAGAGGTATGGATTATACTCCATACCTACAGCATATACAAGTACAGCTCCATATCTTAATGGAATAGGGCTCTGGAAAGGAATGTCTGTAATGTATGAAAATGTTATTGGCTACATGATGTAAACTTTAATTAAATTGTCAATGTCAAAATGGTCAATGTTGACATAATAGTTTTGTTAGTGTTATTGTATACTATATACATTAGTACGTATCAGGCTAAGATTCGGCTTTCACCCCGCCCTCTACCGGCAATATAGAGCAGATTTACTACTTGCCTACAGTTGCATAAGAATATAGTTTCCCAGAGTTGTGCTAGAATTTTTTCTGTCATGAAATAGGATAGTCTTACTAAGTGTTGAGTGCATTGAGTACTGTGTTAAGTATTGAGTGTTTTAAAAAATAAATTCGTCAAAATTAAAAAAAAACTTACATAGAGCATGACAGATATAATAGACTCTATAAGATACAGTTACTGAAATTCCGTTAGATTTATGCTCTGAGAATTCTCAATATTTTCTCAATATTTCCTAGCTGACATACATTAGGGGATGTTCAAGTATTATGTCATCATCTTAATGGGAGAGTTGATCAAATCAACTTAATGAGGAGACCAATGACGAGTCATTTTCTTTTATAAAAACTTGGGTCATCCATTTTTTTCCGAACTTTCTTAATGTGCTTTTGTGAGAAAAAAATCATTTTTGTTGTAATTTTCACCAAAATTACAAAAAATGCATTGTAAATTAAGAATGGAATACACATGTCATATTATAGATTTCATAAGAAAACATCAAATTTTGATTGTTTTTTTAAGTAAACTTGCATTATTTATTTATTCCATGAGATAATTACTTGTCATCTCTCGACTTTTGTGTTAACCAATAGCTGGCTATACGTAAAATGTATTATTGATATGTTAAATTTTCCTGAATTGCTTCAAAGTAAATCCATTTTCCCTGACTTCTCCAGGTTTTCCAAGTCTGGTGGAACTCTTATGTTTAAACAGCTGAGCACCATAATGTTAAATACGTAGGCCCATCTTATTTTTCAGAAAATGTTTCTAAATTCAGCTGATTACATATACAGTATACAGTATACTGTATCATATATAATTGTATTCCAGTCAACTTACGGAACGTTATAACCGTCGATTAAGCTTACTCTTTCATCGATAGATGGACAATTAAGAATGTCCAGGCAAAAAAAAACAAAAAAAACTATGAAAAAACAGGCGTTAGAAGGAGGCATTGAAAATGACATAAAAATTTCAAGAGCAACAGACGTGCTTCGCATTTCTAGTTAAAAAAAACAGCTCAGCAGACAGCTTTAAATTTGCCGATATTCTTAGCAGATAAAAACGTTCCTAAAGTGACCGGACGTTGATTGAATTTAAATTTGGAAACACGCGTTGAAACAATGGAAGAGAAGCTGGATTTCATGCATTGTTGTGATGCGCCACCATTTTGCATTTTGCATTTTTACGAGCAGCAGAATGAAAATAGCTTCCTATTTGTTTTATGGCAATTAGCAACAAGTTATGGAATACTAGACATCTAAGACAGAGCTATGAACTTCCTACATGGCGTCTGTCTGCTCAACGGGCAGGAATTCAGGACTTCAGACAAAAGAAATTTCCTAAATCTGAATACGAAAATGCATGCATTGAAACCAGAATAGCCAAATACCCGAAAATTCAGTTTTGTTGAATAAAAGCCATTCACAAAGAAATAAAAGAAAACAGAATAACTTAACCAGCCTGGGATTTCAATGACTTTCGCCCACCCTGTATACTGAATGTTTATACGCAATTCAGCTAAAAATAAGGGTTGAACGACTTAACTCAGTTTTCTTACGTAAAAAATTGTAACTTTTCTAAATAGTTTTCGAATGATAATTTTTCTTTTAAAAAAGGCCATGAAACACCAGTTGAAATAAGATGGACATTGCACTATTTTTTAAATATTTTTCAATTGAAATTTGTTCAAAAAGCAACTACTTTCTTACACTACTTTCTAAATACGAATTTTGCTTCCAATACATTCAGGTTTGTATTCTTAAAAACTACACCTTTAAAACCAGAATCTCCAAATAACCTAAAAATTTAGTGTTGTTGAATAAAAGCCATTCACACAGCAATAAAAAACGGAATAAGGGGTTGGGTTGCCTGGGATTTCAATAATTTTTCGCCAACCCTGTACATTGAATGTCTATACGTATTTCAGCTAAAAATAAGCGTAGCTCGATTTAGTCCAGTTTACTTACTTAAAAAAATATAAATTAAAAATTTCCTAAATAATTTTCGATTATTAATTTTCTAAAAAAAAAAAAGGTATGGAGCACCAATTGAAATAAGATGGTCATTATACTATTTTTCAATTGAATTTTTTTTAAAGGGTTATTTAGTACCGCCAATACTTTCGATTAACCCTACTGGACGTTAAATTTAATGATACATTTGTGAAAAAATTGTCAATGAATTGGAAATTTTCTTAAAAGTAACAATGAGATTAACAAGGCTAAATTGCATTTGGGTGGTCACTATAATTTTTCACTATTTTCCATTTCCGTTCAAAGGTGAAAATTTGTGTTATTATTAGTCAAGGCCATCAGTTGATGGATCGCCCTTAAAACGAAATTCAGAATGATCAAAACGTCAGCATTCTCGACTTTGGCCATTCCAAATTGGTAAATGCCACTTTATCAATGACTTTTGAATCTCTTTCCTTTTTGATAAAAACAAGCAAAAGTCACTCGACTTCCACTCTAATGATTTGTACATCTTTAAAAACCTTTGAATGTTTGATTTTTCAGTTCACTGTATGCGAAGTTTGCAACTACCAACGAACTTTCGACTCACCCTACAGTAAATGAGCATTGCAAATAAATCATTTGCATTGCAGATCGACTTGCAAATACCCTGTACATTTTCAAGAAGCTTTTTCATCTATCCTGTAAAATATTTTATTAACTAATTTTTATTTTTGAGAAAATGTTTCTAAATTCAGCTGATTATTCTAAAATTTACAAGGATAATTCATAAACATTATAGCCATTAATGATGTTCTACAATTTCAAATGTTTCATTGATGCCATTCTTGTCTGATAGGCATACATGTACTAGATATTGCTTCAAGACAACACATGAAATTGAATATTTCCTTCAATTCTCTAAAAATTTGAAAATAATCAATTAGTGAATTTTTTTTAAAGGATTTTGGAATTCTGTGTCACAACTTCACAATTCTAATGATGAAAATCTTATCTGCTAGACGTGTAAATGCTGCTTCTAGACTAATCATCAGGCGAGTTTAATACATGTAATTAAATAATTTTTCAAATTTTTTTTAGAAATTCTTTGGAACTCATTTGGTGTCAACGTGCACACTTTTCAAATTAATTGAAAAATTTTCATGATGAAACTTTTCTGAAGGACATGCTAAATACTGCTTCAATACTGCACAACACAGATGTGGATAATACATGAAATTAAATATTTGTCTATTTGCCTGGAAATTCTTTGCGACTCATTTGTGGTCAACGTGCACACTTTTCAAATTAATCTAAAAAATTTCATGATGAAACTTTTTATGACGGGCATTATAAATACTGCTTCAATACTGGACACCACACGAAATTAAACTATTTTCTGGGTCCAAACCTTCGAACCTAATTCATTCGAAAAACTTTCGAAATTCTGGAACACTGGATGTGGTCTCAACGTGCACATTGTCGAATTCAAATTTCTAATTTTTCATGATGAAATTTTTTTTGATGGGCATTCTAAATATTGCTTCAATACTGAACGCCACACAAAATTAAAACATTTTCTAAACTGTTTCAAAATTCTTTGAAACTACAATTTTTTCGAAATTCTGGAGCATTGGATTTGGTCTCAACGTGCACATTGTGACTTCATATTTCAAATTTTCACGATGGCATTTTTCTGAACAGACATTGCAAATACTGACAATATAAAATTAGGTAAACCAAACTCACCGAGTTTCTCTGGGGCTTCATACTGGTACTCTTTGAAGAACTCCTCCTGCGAGTACGGCATTCTGTTGAACTCTTGACCATCGTCCAGTCCGGCGTGGCAGATGGACATCATGCCGTTGGGGTAGTCGCACTTGGGCAGCTCATCCAGCTGTTTGTCTGTGTCCATGGGAATCCGATGGTGACAGTTGTTTTGAAAGTTGGAACGTGCCATAGTGGACAGAGTCCGAGATGGATAAAAAAAAGTGGAGAAAATCTAGTTATGCTTTTTTTCGAAGGGGTTCAGGATTCACTTTATCACGAAAAATCAAGTCGAGATGGAAAAGTCCGCATCGCTGGTCAGCTTAGGGTGGATGATGTGTGCTGGACGTCAGAGTGCACTGAGTGACCACCACTCACCAGGGGCGCAAGAGAGGAAATACGAAATTGGGATTAGTCCTGCTCATATTTATAGGTGAACCAGAATGGAGGGGAAGGCAGATGACAACAAGTCTGACGTCACCAGCACCACTTTCCCGAGCTGTTCGCCAGCTGACCAAAGCTGACCAGTGGACCTGCCGGTCAGTAAACATTTCCAGAAAGCGAGATTAGCATCGAATGATTTAACCGGCTCACGAAAACTGGCAAAAAAGTTATTAAAATATTGAACGAGTGGACAGATGAAGATTGTTGATTAGGTCGAAAAGCGCGTGTCCGGCAATACTAACCTGTTCTGAGGGAGGGCTATTGCCACGATTTGCGTTCGTGTTGCTAATAATAGCAACCATGAACGATCAACGATGACGATCGAGTTGCATTGCGATCGTCAATCGGATCCTGTTCAGGTGTTGCATTTCCATGAACACCATACGTGTCGATTCATGGAAAATAGGATATGGTGGCGATTCGGAGGAAGTGGTCAAGTGCTCACGACAGCCGTTGGGTGGACACCACGTTCTGGGGAAAAAGCTCGTTTAGGACTTCGAAGGGCATTTCTTTTAGCTTCCGTTGAAAATAATTTTTCCATAAAAAGCTACACGTATTGAAAGCGCACATGTAATGGTAATGCACTTAGAAATTGTAGATTGAGATAAATTTATTTTCAAGCTATATTCATGGTTAATACCAAACTTTGCAATTCAATTTTCCTGACTTTCCCTGACCAAATTCGATTAATTTCCCTGACTTATCAAATAATAAATATCACATGTAATTCAAATTAACTTTATCTGCAACGCAACAATTAACTATTTTTTTGTATTTTTCTGTCAGGATGACTAGCCAAATCTTTAATTGAAGTTCCCCGGCTTTTCCAGGTTTTCCAGTCACTTTTTGGAAAATTTCCAAACAATTTCAAGAAACATCTTTTCAGATTTGAGCCGAGAAAATAAACTATATGGCTATATAACTAAGCGTCCGCCATAGGCAAACTTTTTCAAAACTTACAAGAAATATTGGATTTTTAGTATATTGATATCAATAATGATGCGAACACTAGTGGTTGAAACCACTAGATCTCAAACACTGAGTTTTTGAGCACTTCTTTGAAATATTAATTTTTTTTCATAATGACGGAAACGCCGAACGCGAAAAAAAATTTTTGTAATAAAAATAATGCATTTTTGATGATTTTTTCATAAGGAAAATTTAATAATAATGATAATGATAATGATAAGGAAAACGCCACAGGCGAAATTTTTAGAAAAAAGTAGATCACAAATATAGCTTTTCTAATGCCTTTGATGAGATACTTATACCAATCATAAACAAATTTCCAGACATTATGAATTTACCTGACTTAATGGTCAAAATGTCAAGATTTTCCTGACCTTCCCTGACCACATTTTATTTCCCTGACTTTTCCTGACGGAATGGACCCTGGTGTTGACAAATATATTTTAAAATGTATTTCCAAATGCATTTTAAAATGTGTTTCTAAGCAGTTAAATTATGATGGTGATAAATTACTAGTAAACTGATATTCGGTTGTGACAACTGACCATGGATATGTGCTGATTCTGCAACAAAACAGTAATTAAGCCAAATTAAAAAACTAATTGTAAACTAATAAAATTGGTGATAAATTAGGAGTAAACTGATATTCGGTCATGACTACTGACCATGGATGTGTACTACAGTTGCTCTCAAAGTTTTTCACCAATAAGCCAACCAAATGTTTTTAAATTTTGTGAAAATAACTAACCCTTGACGAAATTTGGAACGGTTTGGTTTGCAACTTTTTTGGCACACTATATACTCTGTGGTTCTTATTAACTGCACAACCCAGTTTGCAAAAAAATAGCAGTTAATCCAAATTATAAAAAAACTAATTGTATACTGAAAAACTGGTGATAATTAATTTAGTAGCAAACTGATATTCGGCGATGACTACTGACCATGGATGTGTACTCGGACATGTGGCCAGTTGGGATACAAGTTTTCATATTTTTTCACATCCAATATATCTGATATTTGCACATGCAATTATCTGTTTTTCACATTTTTTACCCAACATTTTTGAAAAAACTAGCCATTTCAAGAGCTATAACAGAGCACTTCAAACCACAGGACTCTACCCACCTACAATACTGAGAATGTCATAGGCAATTCTTAATAAAAACTAGACCACAAATGGTGGATTCAGCTTTCTTTTCTAAAAAAAATTGTATGGTGTAAAATTTAATATCAATGTTTAAGAGGACCTGAATGAAAGGGAATTTCTCAGTTTTCAGCTAATTTTTTTGTAAAATTCCATTCCAATGAATTTTTCACATTTTTTACACACGGGTATAAAATAATAACCAGAAAAATTAAGGGGCAAAATGCATGCATCCGGGCCAGGGCTGTAATAGGGAGGGGACCAAAATGGGCTGACCATGGGTCAGTGGCTGGGTGGACCCAGTTGGGAATACCTAGAAGATCTCGCATTATTAATCCGGATTTACCCGAACTTATCATTAGGCCCAGATCAATAAACAAAGTCAAACCGAGCAAGGTTAAACAAAACCAACATGATTTATCGAGCTCATGGTAACTAATACTTACAGTAATATATGACCAGACGAGCTCCGTTTTAAACAACGTTTTCGATATTAAATTTCGGATTTTATTTCAACTATAAACAGGGTCAAGCTTGTTTCAACGCCTTATAATAACCCCGGCGGACCTTTAATTTTTTATTTATTTATTATTTTTATAAAGCTGAAAGTACAGCAGTAACATGACTAACGAGCCTAGAATTGTTGTTCAAAAGTTTGAAAACGGCTTGAAAACAAGTTTTTCCAAAACAAAATATGGTGAATACAGTATAGAAAATGTCTTTATACTTAACACGTTAACTGGAAAATTTCATGTTTTGAAGGAATTTTCCAGAACACATCTATAGAACATGAAATAGAGAAGGCAGATTTTAAATTTCTGAATAACTAATCAAACACGATATAAGCAAATAAACTGGAAATTAAGTTAAGTTTTTATAGCTTGACATTACAGATTTCTATCGGTTTTCATTTTTTTTTATCAATGCAATGATGTTTAGGAAAAGTTAAGCATTTTTCAAATGTTTTCATTAGATGAAATGAAACAAAGCTTTACAAACGGGATTGTAAAATTCTTGAAGTTTTTAAATAGAGAAGTTAAAAATAGAGTTACATCTTAAAAATATTTTTAATGTTATCAATAGATGAAAGAAAAAGAAAAATAGTTTTTCAAAGCGGACTGAAAAATTCTTGAATTTTTCTAAAGCTGGGGAAGGATGCTATACCGTCTATGTTAAATTTTCAGAATTACCTACTTAGCAAATAAATAAACTTAAACTATCAATTATTCGGCAGTTCATACTTAATTTCTGAATAACTAATTAAACATGGTATGTGCAAATAAAATGAACATGAATACAAGTTTTTATAGCTGGACATTATTGTTTTTATCGTTTTCATTTTCTCTATCAAAGCAATGAAAGTCAGAAAAAAATTAAATAATTTTCAAATGTTCTCAGTAGATGTAATGAAAACGACAAGTTTTTCTAAGTAGACTGGACAATTCTTGAATTTACCTTAGCTTAGAAACGACCCAAATGAAATACACTGTACAGGGTGAGCATTAAGTCCTTCGCTCATTACAAAAATTAATATTAAAAAAAAACTGTTAGAGAACTAGTTTTTCTTTTCATGTACAGTCCTTGGTTGATAGGGGTTTACATTGATTGGCGATTTGGTCCCATAATCCAGTGGCCATTTTAAGGGGTTACCTATGTAAATGCCATTTACTATTAAAACGATTATAGCGCCGTCTGCGGGCACCCTGTGAACCAAATACATAAAACAAAAAACTAGTTGTACTTTTTCCAAAATTTAGTCCTTGTAACTAAGTTTTTATTTTTTTTTCATTTTTGTAATGGTAGGATTTTATGACCACCCAGCATTATTTCCATATGTTTACTCAAAATAATATTTTGAAAATTTAACATTAAGTATATCAGGTTACCAATCCGGAACCAAGATCACTTGGCATAACTTACATGAAATAAAAACTATTCTTCTACTTTTCTCCAAAATTTGTTCCCTGTAACTAAAAGTTTAAAAAATACATGTATTTTTGTAATGAACGTAGAATTTTATGATTTTATGATTTAGGATGTTTGCTCATAACGATATTTTGAAAATTTAACATCGACTACATGTATATCCGACGAGGGTGCGTCATAAAATTCGTCCTAAATGAACTACAGTATTTCCTGTTGATTTTCAAGTTGACATTATTTTCCAAACCCGTCAACTCCCATGTTCCAGTACCTATCAAGCCAGTAAGAACCGCTATTTTCTCCTCCCAACCGGTTGCTTGTTTACATATGGGAATGTGAAACAAAAACCTCTGAACATGTTCATAATTATGGGGCTAATCGTTGTCCCCAAGAAACGGAGGCAGTGACCTCTATGCTTCCCTATTAGCCCACATAGCAGAAACGCTACCCAAAGCTAAAAAATACTTTCCATGGCATATTTGACCACACATTCGTAGTGGTCAAGATACGCTGATACCATGGCGGAAGAGAAATACATGTATCTATAACTGCTGTCAAACCACTCGTTGGCTAATTCAAAGTGATTTTCTATAACAAAACTAATGATCTCGTCAATTACTCGTTCATTGCCGCGTGGTTGCCTAATTAGGAAAAGGGAACCACATTTTTTGGAAAGTAAATTCGATAAATAATCAGTTTTATTTGAATTCCTTATTGAAACTGATTTGCTCAATTCAGTGTAATAACTGAAACCTTTGCAGTGTCAATAAATCTTGTCAATTTCTTTAATGACTTGAAAGAACAAGTTAAGCGTACATAGGAACGTTCAAATGCAACCAAAGCATGCCATATATTACCGCTTCTTGAGAAATAAAAATTTCAGGATGTCTACTTGGTGTGGTATTGCAAATTCCATGACTTTTCATGACTTCAAAAAATGTTCCATAACTATTAAAATATGGAGCCATTCAAGTTTTACGTCATATACAAAGTGATTTTCAGAAACACCCTTTACCACAGTGTTAACATGATTATTGGCCGAATAAACACCATAGGAGAAAAATTTTTGTTTGCGCAACGGGATGAGAAGTGATAAATTTTAACCCAAATTTTTATTTTATGAATCAATCAGAGGCAAAAATTCCATAACACTGATGCAAATTTCATCACTTTTCCATGATCCTGATGTAAATTTCATGAATTTTCCATGATCCTGATGTAAATTTCATGAATTTTCCATGATCCTGATGTAAATTTCATGAATTTTCCATGACTTTCATGACCTGAATTTTACTTCATGACTTTTCCAAGACATCCATGACTGGTAGACACATTGAAAATGGAGCCTGAGGGGCTGTGCATAACCGACGTCCATCATTTCCTGACTTTTACAGGTTTTAAAACAAATTTCCCTGACCTCCCTGACCACCGGCCCTGACCACTGCAAATGCAAACATATACAAATACAGTAGAACTTCCAAAGTTGACCACCTCCTCATGTTGACGACATTTTAACTGAT
>JAQGAF010000825.1:0-39886 GCA_034687865.1 Kryphioiulus occultus | reverse complement strand
CCCCCCCCCCCCCCCTCCCATATGCTGAATGCTTGTCAGTATCCTTACTTACATGTACATCCACCAGCCATCCATGCGCTCATCCGATTGGATAATTTGAAGAAAGTATTGATCAAAAATTTCATTAAAAGCGATTAGTTTTTATGAATGGAATTCAGGGGCCTTATGCGTCCTTTGGGCTTCATATTTCTCGGATACCTGGCTAGGGTTCATCACTTCTTGCACCCTTTGGGCTTTGCCAGGTCTGCTCTGCTTCTGCCATAGTCGTTTAGGAGCTATGTGAAATGTGTTTGAGGTGGCTTATTGGAAAAAAAAGCGGGATCCATTTTAGGCCCACTTCCATTAGCATAATTGAGTTGCATAAGCTCTCAAGAAAGGAAAATGAATATATGAAATGATGATGGCACCCATTTTGTGTATATAACCGTGCGTAGTAATTTGCCTTTTTCTGCCAGGACATTGTTACGCCTGGTTTTTATGGGGGAATATCTTTTTCCTGTAAGCGAAGAAAGTCTGGATTTGGACCGAATCCAGAAGCAATGATGAATTTCAAGGTTGGGAACAGATATTTATAACCAAATAAAACGGCCGTTTCTAGCCTGTCGCCATTACCCTGATTTTTGCAATTACTAATCTAGTCAAAGAGAATGATTCGGATTGCAAGCAGTGCATTTTCGCTTAAGATGGGGAATTTTTATTGCGTTTTATGCTTTTTGTCAGACGACTTCAAGTATAAAAGCTGCTGCGTGCCATGGTACGTTCCCCATGCAGTTATCTTATTTCTAATAATTCAATAAGAAAGCCATAACATAGCGCCTATGCCCGTAACAATGATCGTTCGGAATTAAGTCAGGCAACAACCATGAGCTGTAATAAGCGAGTATAATACAAATTGCATTAAAATTTGCCAAAAAAGATATGTTGTTTCCAGCACTTTTGCATAAATACATATACATTTCAAAGAAACGCCGAAGAAATAAATCCATCTTAAGTACGTAAATTCACTAAAAATCCATTATTTATTGTAATTTTTAAAATATTTCTCTTTTGGCGTTCCGTTAATTACTATTGTATTTCTTTTTACAAGATTGTGGACTAATTCCATAATTTCTTGATCAGATCTATAATTTCTAAAATTTCCACCATATGAGATTTGTATAGGCCAAATCTGTAAAAAGTGTCTTGAAAGTGTCTGGAAAATTTTCAAAATGTGACTGGAAAACCTGAAAAAGCCAAGGAAATTTAATTGATGATTTGGCAAGTCACCCTGTACTGTGGTGAATGTCCATTGCGGTCATCATTCCTATTTCAATGTGAAGGATATGTTAAGGTATTTTGAATAGCTTACTGAGTGGTGATGATGTTAATAAGAAACTCGGCTCGTAACATTAATTCAGGACTAATTGATGCTGTATTTTGAACATAATAATTGTGACAGCGTACATGTTATATAGTAATAGAGAATGACTCCTGTCTTACGGATTAAAAAAATCACAATTTATTAATCGACTTCTCGTCTACATTTCATGCATACCTGCAGTACACTTACATGTACATGTAGGCAACCTACAAAGACATCGTATATTTAAATGTCAGATATTTAATAATTTCCTGTCTCAAAGTCGTCTGCATGATAGCTTTTTAATCATCTCTGTTCGTATTTTATTGTACTTTCATATGATGACTATTGTGTATATTCATGCATTGTTAATGTTTTTTATACACTTTGCTAAATTAGTCATCCATGCACATCGAAGTGAATCTCCTATAGTTGCAACTCAATTTCCCCATACAGGTACATCGTTCTCGAATTTAGTGCAATGAAGTCATCATACAAATTCATCAATTGTCTTGCAATGCACGTACTGTAATACAGGAACTAAATTGAGAATTAAGCAATGGTAAGGTGGGATGATAAAGCAAATTTCTTAATTTAAAATCTATTTAGCTTTAAAATAGCCAAAAAATTATAAAAATATTGTCAATTAGAATTTAAGTTAATCAAATGTCACTTAATTTTACTTTGTATTTCAACTTTCATTTCGAACTATTCTAAGGTAAATTTGCTATATTTTCTATTTATATAAAAAATTAAATTAATGAAAATTATTTGAACCTTGCATGAAAAAGGCTGAAATGTTTTTATGCTGGGAAAATATTACAATCTGTTCTTAGAATGATATTATTAAACATAGGTAAACATTTCAATATACTAATAAAGGACGAAAAATATTCATAAATTTAAAGTAAGAATGAAGATCTTACCCTATTCGTTTAAAAATATTTTTTCGTCGTTTATTGGTATTTTGAAATGTTTACCTATGTTTAATAAGATCATTATGAGAAGAGAAGATACAGTAAGTAAGATCATAAGATATATTTTTGCAAAGATAATATATTTCTCAACTTTGCATAAATGCATTTCTATTAACTTCAAAGTGTATTCGGAATCCTTTCGCTGAAATTATCTTGTGTATTCCAATACAGCCTAAATAATACGTACATCTACATGTACATGATTATATAATGCCAATATGGGTAAAAATATACATGTACTTAATGTTGGATTTACAATAATTGCAGTGGCTTCGAGTCATTTTATAGGTAATCTTTTATTCAATGATTCAAAGAGTAACTTCTAGCTAAGCAATTGAGACTTGCAGATTATCGTGAGATGGGGTTATCATTCACTTCAACGATTTATTTATCTAGTTTCTCTAGACTACCAGAGGCATTCAATTATACACGCAGACATTTTTGGAGACAGGTGCAAGGGTTTTCCAACAACTCAAATTATTCGTATAACAACTTTTACGTACTTTTTTTCTCGTTTGACATTGAATTAAGGCTGCACACATGCAAATTCCAGGTAACACTCTGAGGCGAGGGGGGTTAGGGGTGTTTGAAGAAATGGTCGACCCCATTCCGATACTGGTAACACCGGTTATGACTCGCAGCCACTCTCTCTTGTCCTTATTATTAGTTTTTGGAATTTTTTTTTTAAATTTTAAGTTGTTATTGTTCTCCTTTTTTGTTGTTGCTCGCATGGTTGCAAGTTGTTTGATAATGGCGGACAGATTGAGGTGGGAGAGATTGAAGCCCCAGAAACAAATTTTCAGTGATGAACGATAACGAGCGGCGCTATAAAGGTGTTTGGATAAAGAAATCAGACGCGAAAAATACCTTTTCAAATTCCTTATCAAATAATAAAACGTTTTAATCGATCGTATTCATCAGTTTTGCTCAGCTGCAACAAAGTAACAATTCCTGTGATAAACTGACACAAATTTAAGGTTTAATGGTGTTCCCCATAAACAATTCTCTAATGGTTGTGCATACTGCATAAATCAGGGTGCCTGGTCGTCTGGAAAGCCTGGAAATGTCAGGGAAATTGATTTGGGCTGGAAAACTCAGGGAAATTCATATAATGTCTGGAAATTTGTTGTGGCACAACGATTTTGATTGGTCTTAAAAAAAAGCATTAGACAAGCTGTATTGGTGATCTACAATTTCTAAAAATTCATTAAAATACATCTAAAATCCATTATTTCTGCTAATTTTTTATTTAACAAAAAATTTATCTACGGCGTTCCTATTTGATAAATACGGTAGTTGGCTACTCATTAAATTTTTGAAAAATAAATTCCCTGCAGCGTTTCCATCATTATGATTAATTCTTAATATTTCGAAAGTAGTTCGCAAAAATGTAACGTGGTTTCAGTCACCAGGGTTCATATTAATAAACTAAAATTCCATTCTCTTGTAGTTTTTCAAAAAATTTGCCTGCAGGCTACAGCGTTACTTTAATTATTGATATTGTTTCTTTTTATAAAATTGTTTCGCGATCTAAACTCTCTAAAATTTCCGCCATATGGCATTTGAAATGGGACATTCATTCCCATTAGATCTGGGTCTTTTGCCAGCTCTTTACGGTTCTATTCATGATGTTAACACTACTTAAATTGCTTCAATGCATTAAAATCTTGAAAGAACATAAATACAGTACATGGTTTAAAACGTGATAACCTATGCTAAGTGCATGACTTGGCCCTTTCTGAAGTAAAAATTTGTCAAATCCGTAAAAAGTGTGTATATTTTAAAATGCCTGGAAATTTTCCAAAAAGTGTCTGAAAAAGTCAGGGAAATTTAATGGAATATTCGGTCAGTCGCCCAGATGAATTCAGAAAAGTGTTCGGAGACTTCCGGATAATTGACGTTCACCAGTCTCACTTGGTGTTGCAAAACAGCCTGTGATTAAATAAACTCAGCGTTAAAATTCGGAGGAAAATTGAAGATAAATATTGGCAGATGGAAAAGCCTTTGCCACCCACGCTTCCGCTTCCTTATCATTTCAAATAAATTGAGTTAAAGGAGAGTGTTGGTCGAAACCATACATGTACAAGTTTGTTTTAGATATAGCTTAGTACACGCACAGCATATGAGAATTTTTCATGATGCGCACATTCGCGGGTCTTATTGGTTTTCATGCACGCTGATATTGCCATGATAAATTTAATTTAAAGTTTTACTTATTGCTATTCTTAGCTTCATTTGGGCGTGTTTTCAGCGATTGTTTCTATGGCAGCAACGGATAGCCTGCTACGAAGGACTTCGATGAAATCCTGCTATTGTTGAACTCCTTTTTGGGGTCACTGGCTAAAACTGTTTACTTGGATACCCTTCATCAACGTCGACAATTTCAACAACGTTTTAGGAGATGCGTTGAATAATTAAGCTGGGATTGGCATCTATCGGACACCTGTTGCTTTTCATGTTATGCAGCTGAACTCGTTGGTTGAACACGTTCACTTCATGGCCCCATTCCGCAAATTTTCTGACCTGGAATTTCGTATTTGTTATCGATGTCATCAGCAACTGAGGTGCGTTTACTCTGTATAACAAAACCTCGCAATATAACAAATTAGTTTTTAACTCTGTTGGTCAACTTGTTATACTACGCCATTAACTGAACATTGTAAAAAGCTGGACTTACTGACTTAAAAAACGTTATACATGTATAGCAAACTTATACGTGAGTTGTTTCGAAATGAGAAGGGAAAATGTTACAGAACATATTACTTAACACGATTCTTGTGATATACCTGGTTATACGTTATCCATCATGTGTTGGCAAAGATCAAAGGACTTTGTTGTATAACATGTTTAGTGCGTCTACGCTTGTAAACTTGTTATAAAACGTCTACTTGATTACGTAGCTCACCAATACTGAGATGATTTAAATAACATGTTTTCTTCTCATTTTCAAACAAGTTGTATAACTTTGTTAAATAAAATTACTATTAAAAAAATTGTACATGTTATTTAACATTTAATATTGATGACCCACGTAATCGAGTACATAAGAGTTATTCAGAATAACAAGTTCCACTGCAAGTTCCACAACAGAGTTAAAAACTAATTTGCTCTATTACAATGTTTTGTGATGTAGTGTAAACTACCTTTACATGTACACTGTACATGCATATTCGAGGTTTAAAATGACTAAGTTTTTGAATGTTCGTCCCGAACGACACGAAGCCTTTGAGTTCACAAACTTAGCTTCAATTTATAAGCGGATGATCGTTTTCCTAATAGCTCTGCTCGATTTAGTGGTCACTGAAAGTGTTTCGATAATTTTCCTTTTTTATTCTTAACAACACAAAAACTCCCAACACATTACAAGTCTCTCCATCTATAGATGACTGACAGAAATTCCTGCAAATGACCGGATTTCTAGGAAATTAGTGCTCATAACGAAACCTGTTTTCGGTGCAGGTTATATGGCTGGTGTAAAAATAGACATAATTTGGCCAATTCGTCCTTCTCGATCAAACTGATTCGAACTTGACCCCATACTTCCCTCCTCCATCCAACCCATTGGCAAGTTGTTCAAACACCCCTGGATGGTTAGCTAATTTCTGGAATTGAACACCGTTGGGAGAAGGAATATTTGTATCATATCACACGTTTTGGCCAAAAAAACAGGAGTGTCGATGAGACAAAGAAAAGGTACCAGTGAAAGGGGCACCGGAAATAGATTGTGTGAGGTTAACAAAGGTAGCGGAACTAAGCATGGCTTGGCATTCTGCAGGACGGTGGGCTGTCCTGCGTATTAAAAGGTTGTTTATTGGAGGGAGTGAGGGTGGATGATGACGAAGTGAGGTCAATGTGATGGTTGACTTCATGGGTGTCACTGCCTATTTTAAGAAGACAAGCACCTATTCGCCGTCCTTTGTCGTGCGGAGGGGCTAACCGGCCCCTGAAGTTTTTTAATCGTTTCTTATCAAACTCATCAGCATGCACGCATGGTACTGGCGTTTAAAAACTAGTTTGCCTCTGCCTCCTCCATTTCCCCAAAATTTAAAAGGCAGTAGCACCTAGATCCACCTGCTCACTTTTCGGCTCGTAGACGAGCCGTTCACTCACGCCTACGAGCTCATGCCGACTTTTTTCGGCAATGCAACGATGACCGAAGCAGCAAAGAAAACCCCTGACCACAGCACATAGCAGATGGTAAGCGAGAAGAACTGGAATAAGAAACTTCATCGAGAAAATTGCTCTTCGTAGGCAGAACCCATTCCTGCAGACAGTGCAACGAGACAAACATCAACATCATTGTGATGGTGTGGGAACCTCAATGTTCCGCATGAACGCATCGGACCTCAACAAACGAAACTCGCCAGTTGGGCAACGGTCAACACTGTCAGCTGTCTGTCATCCAAGGACTGATACGTGCGATATTTTTAGCTGCATCTTTGGGTCAGTCCAGTTGTTCAGCGTTTGTTTCGATTATCATCACCTGAGGATTTGAACCCGAATTTGAGAGGATAGATTGCCTATCTTGCAAGTTTTTCCCAATAATTTTGGGCAACTATTTTCTGAACAGTGGCACGTGGACAGTGGACAGTTTAGATGTTCAGCGTTTGTTTCGATTATCGGATTGGAAGACGAATTTCAATTTGCAGACGAATTTCAAATTGATTGTCTATCTTGCAAGCTCTTCCCAATCATTTTTGCAACTAGACATCACTAGACTGTGGTCAATCTAGTTGTTCAGCGTTTGATTTTTGATTATCGTCACCTGAGGATTTTAATCCGAATTTGAAAGGATTGATTGCTGCCTATCTTGCAAGTTCTTCGCAATAATTTTTGGCTTGCCAAATTAAACTGGATTAAAAATCGCTTTTCGAAGTCTACAGGATGCCTGGCGAAACTCGCGCCCTTTAACCTCTACAGGAACCTCACTTTGGGGACGCATTGCAAAGTTGAGAAAAGCGGGGTCTGGCCATCACCCCCCACAGAGGGAGCTTTTTTCGCAAGCGGTCAATCAAGTCTGGCAACCGCAAAATCCCGCATTTTTGCGAGCTGCTCGACAAGAGGCGTCAGGTGAAAGTTCACATTTTTGGGGATATTCGCCTTTGTCGCCGCATAGCTCACAGGTGGATTATCAGGGTTTGGGCACTTCCAGATTTCGCCGTTTTTTTTATTTCAATGACCCCTCCACCATTTGGTGCTTAATAATGGCACTTATTAGCCGGCTAGCATTGTGTTGTGGATTGTGGCAGGTGAACCCAGTGGTGTGGACATCAAAGGGAAGCGGTTTCCATTAAAGGTATCGTTAAACCCCCTTGAAGACTAGTTTTTTTAACGTGTCGGTGCTTTGACCACCCCCTAGGTCCTCGGACCTACTGGCCATCATCGATCTGAGCTGCACGCAACGACCTTCGATTGACCACATTTTTTTATTTATTTTTTGTTGCGAAATTTGAAACCTGAGGCTGTGGCCAAGACGTTATGCGACTGCCCCTCTTGTCGTCGTCACGCTCCTTACCCCCTGCTCAGTTTCCGTTAATTTTCTAAATCCTGCTCTGGTCAGCGTGTCCCCCAGTGTCCATCGAAACAAAGGAAAAAATTCACGCTGGTTTTATTGCCACAGTTCGAAGTGTCTTCGGCCACTAAGTCTAACCCAAATGTGCACCAGTCACCCTCGGTCATCTCCAGCCAGTTGTGCCACGCTCCGTCCGGCCAGTTGACCACCGTGGGCCTGTCCAGCTTGACCATCATGATAGCCGTGGAATTCGTGACTGTGAGTGTCGACACATTCTTTTCATTTCTACCTTGTTCAGGGTTCCCACTTTCTGGAAAGTTAGGGAATGTCAGGGAAATCGACTTGAGAATTTGAGTGGCAACCCTGTCAACTAGAGAACTCTGGGCCCCTTGTTGTACCAGAGATTGGGTCTCAAATCGGATGCCAAATTTTTGTTCAAGATTTGTTAGATTGTGCATGAGGGGAGCAGGGACTTCCGCTGCACATGGTCTTTCGAAGGGTTTGTTTAGGTTTTATTATTCTACTAAGCCTTGTGTACATCTAAAGCCTTGGCCACAACATGTTTTCATGCTAAAAGTATGGAATCTGTTGAGGAATTTGTTTCCAGAAACCATCTTTCTAGACGATGTTTCCTAGGTGTGGACAAGGTTTAAGAAACATTTCCTAGAAACATGTCTACCAAGAAACATGTTTCAGAAAGCATATTGGATTAAAAAGGCCTGAAATGGTTCCTCAAGCATGGTTCCAACTTCCATTCTGGAAATGTGGAAACATTTTGAGGAAATTTGCTTCAAGAAACCGTGTTTCTAGGAAATGTTTCCTAGGTGTGGACAAGGCTTTAGGGCATCAAGACACTTTAATTACCACTTGAACGTTATATGTGATATTTGTTCGATAATTTGGAGGAAAACTGCTTGAAATGTTTCCTCAAACATGGTTCCCTACCAGAAATATACGTGTGAGCAATTTGAGGGAAAGTGTTTCTAGAAACCATGTTTCTCGGGAATGTCTCCTAGGTGTGGACATATAGGCTTTAGGGCATCGAAACACTTAGGGTATACCACTTGAACATACTATTTAATACATGTACAGTATGTATTTGTTCGATATTTCAATGCCACTGTACGTACATTACTGTATGCACAGTAGACGGTGTGCTTGATTTACTGCTGTAATATCAACATCATTTCTATAAATTCCACTTCTGCATGCTTTACACTTCGTTGAAGATGATCATGGTCAGTGTCTTATTTTGCCTGTCTGTTACCTGGTCCATTAGCGAACCAGTATTTACATGTATAGGGAACCAGTGTTTAGTACTATGCGATCATGTCCCTGCATGGGATACAGGCTCTTTAGTATTGCTGGCCCTGACACCAAACATAGGGAATAAATTTGTAGCCCCTTTTATGGCCGGGTTAGACGTCTATTGCGTGGGATATCGCCTCTGTGCAATATAATTGAGGGGACAATATTAATAAGAAAACCTTGCCAGCTTCTGATGGGCACCCGTCGTAGATGTTTGGCTGCTAAAGAAATGCGAGATAAGTCGAGCTGAAGATATCATTTGGATAGGGCTTAATTTGACTAGGCTTAATGGCCAGGATAAGCGAAGGAATGTTGCTGTATGAACAGTGGACAAGGGTGAGCAATGTCCAATGTGAACGTGTGGGTGTCTAAAAGAAATTCCGTTGCTTGAATGCCATCCAAGGTTTTTGTCTTTTAATAACAGGTAAATCCAGTCGTACAACGACTGCTGATAATGACGCAATTTCAAGCTTTTGAGCAGACTAATACAGCACTAAGCAGTTTGAGACAGGTCCATACAGAACTTCCACATGTACACTCTACCTCGGGGAAGGGAGTGGTCAGACTGGTTTGTTTGTTTATTTGAGATTAGTTAACGACCATAGGCCACATGCACCGGTACATGTAGGTCAATAAGGAAGAGGTAAAGTAGAGCAGGATAGGTCAATCCGTACAGTCCAGGTGTTCCAACAAGAAATATCGAATAACCTGTAATTATCAATAACTTTTACCATTCGATTTCCTGCATTTGTAACTTGTAAGCTATGGAGTAATAACACAGAAGTGCAGAATAGTTTTTGTGGAACGTAAATGCTTGTACATGTCCATGTACTGTATTGCTGCATACAACTTTCAAGTACAAGTACATGTACCTTTGTGGAATAGGGCCCTGGCAAATTCATGAAAACTACTTTGTATGCTATTTATAGACTACATGTACATGTATTTGTCAAATCTTTTGATGAAGCAGTCTGTTATGCAGCATAGCCTACTGTAGATAACCAAATACAGTGGCGGTTGTCATTAATCAGATTAAAGCAGGTTAAAGTAAAAATGCTAAAGTGTTTTCAAGCGTGCATTCTTATTCATATACTGTACATGTAAGAAGATGAAAAGTTTGACTTACTTTTTACAGCTTCACTAAAAATGTCCGTACGCACGTACGGTACATGCACATGTACTTGGCAGATGCATGATTTTATAGCATACAGCAGTGACCTGAGAAATTTAAATTTCTCTTAATTTTGCAACTTGCAGCAGACAAGTGCTGCAATGATTAACGAGATGTTTTGACTACTCTTGAGCAACAACTTTCTACTTCAGCAATTTAACGCTTCCATACTGGTTTGAGTATTCCGACTTCTCTGGGAGACTTTGACAAGTGACTGCATGTTTTTTCGTATCTGGAGAATCCTGGGAACGTCTAGGAATTTGGTTGCCGGAATTTGTAAAAAAATATTAGCCTGTCTTAGGGAAGTCGCGGCTAAAATAACGCTTGCTGATGAAGTAAAACTAAGAATTTCTGAAGGTAAATACAGTCATTTTTGTAGTATTCCAGCCAATTACATGTGCATGTATGCAGAACTTAACTGCTGCACGTACAGTAAACTATTCGTGTATGACATACAGTATAGTAAATGGGAGATCCTTGTCAAGGATAACGCTGTTGCGGGTAGATTTTTAGTACATTTTATTATACTAGCTCCGCAAGCAACGAATGCATTCTCCTATAAAACTACAGATTCTATTGTATATCATTTCAATTGAGCTTTCAAGTCCTTCACGAATTTCTAGTGCTACAATACGAATGCTAGCAATTTCCTTCGCAACCTCGGAGCAATGCCACACGTATCATTGACCTTTGACCTCTTGATATTTCACGCCTTCCTGGTTTCACTGTGCGAAGGGCTTCGTAGGTAATTTATTCCCTGGTTATCGTGCCAACGTGGGTTTTGTTTATTTATTTATGTGTTACAGTGCCACTAAATCACATCCTGAAATCGTTTGGTGAGGCGGCGCTACATTTCCAAAGTGCAAAACCTTTTCCCCCTCCAGGAATTAATATTAAAAATGCAAATTGCGCTTTAATGAGTTAAAAACCTGGTTGAAAGTAAGGCATTGCATGTTTTTCATTAGGCCTAATGAGAATTCTCCGACCGCATAATATCGGTCTTTTCGTTATGGTGAAGTTGATTATCTGAGTTTGACAGCATGGTAAGGAATGTCCTTACATGTAAGCCAAAAATGGAAGACGACTAATGTGTTATTGTACTAACATATCAGAATTCAGCAAAGCAGTGGACAGACTTATGGTGAAATAGGCTTTAAGGTGCGTTTACACTACGGTATACAGTATAACAAAACACTGTAATATAACAAATTTGTTTTTAACTCTGTTGTACAACTTGTTATATAACACCTACTCGAATATGTTGCCTCAATACTACAAGATGTTAAAGAACATTTTTTATTCTCATTTTCAAATAAGTTGCATTACTTTGCAATATAAAACGTTTTGTTACTGTATCTAGTGGAAACGCACCTTAAGTCTGACATCTGGTGTAAAGCAACTAAACTCAACCTCGTCTACATGTACATGTACATGAACATGCACGCTGTACATCAACATTTCCCAAATACAGTGTATTTAAAAAAACAATGCGAAGATTAGTTTTTAGGTACTATATAGTCAGACCGTTTCTTCTTGAATTGCTCCACATGTTTGGCAACTGCCCAACACCTTTAATTCTTTCCAAGATATCTGTCAATTAATTAAACGCGTAGCTTTGTATAAAATTGCAGCTAATTAAAGCGAGTCGGTCTCATATTAATGAAGGAATCCGTAGGCTTACACGCTTCTTTCAATTGCTCCAGAATGTAAATTAGCTGAATGTTAATGCTAAGTTTATTGGAAAAACAGCGGGTAAAGTTAGTACTGTGGCAACCCGGGGGGTGGGGGACTGCTAAGATGGGATGGGAAAATGGCAGGCGAGCAACCCACAGGCAATCTTAATTTCAACGTCGCGGCAACAAACAGCCAATTACACATTCAGCGCCAATTAAGAAGACTAGGTCACCCTGTAATGACCCTTTCGATTGCTTCGTCTAAATGCACGTTGGAGCTACAGTACATGTATGCAAATAAACGAAGCCAATTATTTCAGCTCCCAATCCATTTCTTCCTGTACACGTTTTCCAATGAAAAGTAACGTCTTTCGAGCATTAATGCCTTACATTTTACGTTCTAAACCATTCATTCGAATATTATTGCCGAATATTTTTTGCCGAGAGAAAAAATGACAAACAAAGGCGGGCTCCATCCAATTATTTTATGATGGTTTTTTAAATGGGCAAGTCAATTTGTGAAATGCAAATTGCACGCCTGAATATGGTTTCTTGCACGAAAGCTTAATAACAATTTGTGCTTTTCTTTCGCGGTATATTTAATGTTTGTCACATTTACTTGCGTAGTATATACATGTACCCCCATCCCGCCCGAAATGATACATCACCATGTGCCCCCGTAGTTTTAAAATCGCAAATTTAGTTACATGTACACTGTATACAGGTAGGTACATGTATTATGTCTGCTGAGGAATTTAAATTTGGTAGAACTACAGTATTTAATAAGTGAATTACTAGTCGGCATACCCCAAAATATCGACCTCAAACTACTAGACTAGTCTGAGTAAATGGCATTAACTCCAAAATGTTAGTGTTATGCCACTGCTAGCGCAAAAAAGCAAGTTCATGTCTGAGGATAAACTAATTGACAGCATACCTGAGGCCATTCAGACCCCTCTGAATGGCAGAATCGATTGCTGTAGACGTCCGGCTATCCTAAATCTGGTTTTCTTGTTTTTCCAAAGCTGATTCCAGGAAAAATCTTGGATGTTGGCATTCACTTTTTCGCCAAATTCTATTAATTGCATGCACGCAACGTTTTAATGGCCAGAATCCACGATCTGATTATCTGGTAATTTTTTCCTTGGCAGAAATCCTGAGTACAAGTTGTCTCGAGTTTCTTTATAGGACTCGGTTTTCTTAAGTGCATGCAAATAGGGTTTTATCATGCATGCAATGATGGCAATTGAGCATAATCCTTCAAGGGTGCTGAGGGCATTGATGTAATACCATCAAAACCAAGTAATTTGGTAAAATTACCAACATGACTGAAAAAATGGAAAACCACGCTCCTTTAATTGATGATGGGGGATGCTTTAGTAACAAAAAAAACCAGTAAAAAACGAAAACACGGGTTTTCAGTTAAACAAATGTGAAATAAGGAAGAGGAAAAAACCACTTGATGGGAAAAAAGTGCGCATAAAAAGTTCCAAAATTCAATAAAACATTATCATCGCCACTAACACGTGCCAGGGGAAATGGTTTATAGATGAACAAATGTAAATACAGTACTTTCGTAAACTCGCAGAGGGTCTTTACCTCTTCTAACATGAATGTTAGATACAAGAAAGAGAATAGTCGATTAGATGTACCTGAAAGATTTACCAACATTTGCATGTGCTTATTGAATAAGCCGGAGAAGTTGGGATCTAATGCATTCAATTGGTACGTGCTGTTTAGCAAGACTTAGCACGAAAGGACGTGGTCACAACTGTGGCCACGACCATCCACAACTGTGGATATACAACAGTTTTGTATGTTATGCAAATTTTTCGACTCTGATTGGCACTATTCTGGAATTTCTTGAAGCATTGCAAGTGCCAAGTGGTCAGCATTTTAAAATTGCTTACAATTTTTTCATCATATTTATGAAAATATAATTTGCAAAGATTGCGTTATTTCGCCGAGGACAACCTTTTATATACTGGTTACCCAGTATACTGTATTTCGTGAATTTCTTGATCACGAAAATTGGTATGAGCGTGGTTCGTGTTGCGGTTTTAGCAACATTAAACAGCTGTCAATACAAATTGTTCGTGTGGCAAAGCATGTCAATGTCCAGGATCAATATATCCACGGGCAACCTCAATCAGGTTTTTCCAATTTTGAAATTCCGGGCCTGAATACAACGGAGAAAGAACGAATTCTTTGGAGAAATTCAACCTTATATATGGGGGGCATCCAACGTCCCCTGACCTGTTCATGCGTCAGCAACTGGCTAATTTTCACCTTTCAATAGTTGCTAAGCACCCTGCAATCTTGAATTGCTTGATTAGGAAGGAAGTGATGATGTATATTTTTCTGTATTTTTCTCGAGATCGAGGTGCAATCCAATTTTACTTATTTGGAAAATATATGAGGTGCTGAGGTGACCACACGATAACGTTAATGAAACATGTTCCAACTCAGCAACTCAGCAAAGCTGATGCTTGTTTGCTCTAATTTAATTTGTGAGATTCATGGAGACGGTTAACTGGTTAAATTCTAACAATTAAGAACGATTGAAACAATAATTTGCTTTGTGCTTGATTATTGGGGCGTGTTACTATAATTAACATTGTTGCGTCGTAAAGTTTAAAGCTATTATAATTTCTCGCCATATTTTCGTTCTGGTAGCATGGTGAGGTCAAGATGAATTCATGCATGGAAGTTATTGATGCCTACATGTACAACCGATTGACATGTGCTGAAATACTTCCCCCCCTCCTCTTATTTTATTATTTTTCTTCATAATTTATTTGCTGTTCAACGTATCAAGTTGAAATTTGATCAAACTGTCTGAATTATGATTAGGCTAGTTTATATTTAATATAAATTGTCCTGCATAAAGTTATGTATTGACTATGTTATTACCAAAACATACAGTATTGAAATACTTTTCCCCTCACTGTATAACTTTGATTTTCGTTGCATTACATGCTACTGTATGCTTAATGCTATTGTAACAGCCATTAACCTTATATTATACTAATCGGTGGAATTTCCAATTTGGCAATCTGCAGGAAAATTTTGATATTGAGCAGAATACCAGCATAAAAAGCATTTCCTACATACGAGTTTATTTTACAACTTTCTCGACGTTGCCTAATTGAGGCCGAGCAAACGATTTTCAACGCATTCAACTTTTTGCAAACTTGCTGACTAGCTGGCAGACATGCATTGTGTGATTCATAAAATTGCCATTATTATAATGTTCAAGAGTTCCGAGAAATTAAATGCCAGTTGGCCTATATGTACACGGGTGGTGATTGCGGTATACAAGTGCCAGGTTGTCTGATTGAATTTGGGCCTCGGCCAAATAGCAGATTTCTGTCTTTATTAAAATTGAATTTTACTATGCTTTCTGAATTGGCGATTCTATGACAGCCAGGAAAATATCCATAATACAACGAATTCTTTGCCTGTGCCTTAAATAGCTAATCATATTACTTTTTTATCATATTTTGTATTCGTATGTAGTCATTGTAGGCTTAGCAACTTTACCTGTAACATTCACATGAAAATGTTCTCATGGTTCTTAATTTATGCATTCTAACGAACTATTTCAAACTCACACTCAGGCATGAAAATGTTCGAAGATGGTAGGATGTTGTAATCGATAACAATCGAAAAATTGTTGATTGTGTGCTTGTGTTATTTTCCTATCAAATAGGGATTGGTCCAACTGGGCAGTGTTTCTTTGTTAGGTAATCCGTAAATTACATAAAACAGTTTTCAAAATGATCTCGACTCCCATTAGAGATTGTGTTGGCCAGCTTTTATTTCTCCATACATGAATTCATCTTGACCTCAGCAGGACCATAGAAGCTAATAATCTAGATAATAGGGTACTAAAGTCCGAAAATACCGACAGGCTAGCTGGGTTAATGGTTGGAGCGCTATAGGAATACCGTTAGGCAATACAGCCTGCCATTTAAAAGTGGTGCAATAGCAGTTTGGGGGTGAAAAGATGGAGCTGCGAATGCCTATACATTTGGTCAATAAAATGGATGAATCCAAACTTAGGCTATTTTCGAAATGGACTTCTACGAAGGATAAAAGGGTACGAGCTATACTATATGAAGAAGCCTTTCTCATATATGAAACAGCTCATGGTTAATTTATATGGAACGTCTTAGATTTTAATTGCTTTTAACGAGCATTCTGAAAAAAAATTGATAATCTCTAATGCATTAAAAACTCTGGGCCTTTACTATACCCTCCGCTAGATTATCTTGTCTTTTTTAATTGTCTTGTTCCCTGCCTTTGTCGCACAAAAAGCCACCTTTCGTCGATTGCTTTACAGAAATATGCAGCGAATCCATTTTCCTCAAATTGTTTCTTTAATGCCTTTTAAGATAAAAGTGTAATCCTCTATGGATTTTAACTTCAACACGGTTTCTCCTGTTAATGCACTTTGAGCTGATGGTATGTGCACGCCTGTACTTCAATATTTTATAATGGCCCAACTTTGTGTACTATCTCATGATTAGCAGACTTAATAGATAGTTGTCACGTTTAATAAATCGCCAATAAATTCTTTCGGCTTTAATGGCTCATGTAACATTATTTGCAGCTCACGCTTGGATAACAAGAATAATTTCGGAAATGCACATATTTCTATTTATTCGTGCAACTACATTTCTTCTTAGACACCTTATAACTATATCCAGCATTTGAATGTACTTGTTTTCGGCTGTACACACGAGGTGGCGCAGTCCATGTAAATTCCTAAGGTAAACCGACATAAGGCAAACTCTTTGCTTCCAATTTATTTTAGTTATAATAACTGTTTGGTAGTACACTCCCTCAATTAAATATACCTGACGTTCATGCTTCATTGAAATCAGGTGGCAGTGATTTTAAAAAAGCTTATGATCTTATGATCTTAGAGAGTGAAAGTAAATACAAAAAGTTACATAATGGGGATAAGCTCCTGTCTTGATATTTTAAATTCTATTAACGGAGGGCCTATTAATCTTAAGTAAGGGCTGACTTATTTGGCATATGATATCGCCAGTTTTTTTCTCGCAAATTATCTTCAAGTTAAGGGAATGGAGATTATAATATTCTGCCCTCCACGTTGAATCCCCATAGGCACCATACCCTTGAGCCAGTAAAAATGGTCTGTAGAAGTTGTGCTACTTTATTGGAGCGATTCAAGGCAGCGAAATGTGTACCATAAATGTTTTATTATCTTCAAAGTAGACTAATATCAGTAAAAAAGGCTGCATGCGACTTCCTCATTGTGAATAATTTACTAGGATTCATAAACCATGCATGGCATGTAATCAGCTATAAAGATAAACATTTAACATATAGGGAAAGGCCCAAAGGCTTAATCTGTTTAACGTAGGTTAAGCGGACAATTTCTTGACTTTTTTTTCTTATAAAAGCGTGATGTATTAAAGCAATTAAGGTGTACTGGCGCGTGGCTGTATTTGCACAGATTGAAATTCAGAGTTAATTTAGGGGGAAATCATGTCAGGGTCTGTATTCGAATTCCTTAACGGTAGAAACAGATTTTTCATGTATTTTATTACACCAGCTGGAAAACTAAGCATGGAAGTGATATCATTTTGAATTATTTTCTTAGAGCTGCAGATGCTCGAGATTTCATATTTTATTTATTACGGTCATTCACTCGTTTCAAAAAATAATTTCAGAAAAAAACTTAGTTAATTACGAGGAAAAAGGTAAAAGTTGCTTTTTATTTCATATATTTGGTTTGCAGGAAATACCCATCAGACCCTTTTCCACAAAGTATGGGGTTGTATTTGTAGAGGTATGTAGTAATACATACACATGTTTGTGTTTCACAAAAAAAATTTACGCTTGTGTTATTACTCCACATTTTACAAGTTACAATTAAGTACATTTAATTGAATGGTAAGAGTTACTAATAATTACAAGTTGTTCGATATCATTGGTGAAACACAATACTATAAGTACATCTTTCCGGTCCAACAGGTCAAACTTAATCGTGGTACACGTTTGTGGAATAGGGCCCAGGCGATGTTGTAATCGGTAAAGTCGAAAATTTGCGTCTGCGTAGAAAAACACTCCAGATGGCCACTGGTATCAAGATAATTTATGAAAAGTACGGACTGCGAGCAACCTTGAGTTACTTTCTACATTGTGGAAATTTATTTTTGAATTTCATTTTTTAATTGCACTTTACATTGATCTGTGATTTGGTATCTTGATACACTGTACCAGAAAACGCATTGTGCTTTCCTCTGCAAAGTCGCCATTAGTCGATTCTGACAGTGACAGCGCCGCCTGCTGGTACGACACGTGAATCAAATAAATAAAAACTATACTGTAGGTGTTCTTCTACCTTGTAACTAAGTTTTTTTTACACTAACTTTTGCTATGCAGGAAGGACTTTACGAGTCCTACAGTAGTTTTCGCTGGAGGCTTATATGTGAAAATGGTTCAAAACTAGTGACCACGATAATGGTCATCCTCTACGTTCAGGTAGTCTGTGCAGGTGTTATTGAGTTGTCCGAATGTCACGTTTAAACTTATGGACATTTGCCTCGCTTCAGGTCGTCTTTGGTTTTACTCTTCGTATGCTTCCATCTCACAGATTCAGATCTCGATGCCAATTTTAATTTGCGGTTAATTGATTAACGACAAAAGAGAAAGGAATGCAGCAGCCTGACCAGTGCACCCCCTGGTGTTTTCGGGTGCCACGTGGGCTAGACATCCATCATCCTAAAGAATCTGGCTTATGGCTCGCTTTTGTAATGGTCGTTGTAGACTAGGAAATTCCGTCGCTGTCTGCGAGATAAGACATTCAACTAAGTGTTTTTTAATTTTTTTTTGAAACTTGAAAGGTGGGGGAGGTCGGTATACGGGGGGACCTCTTTTTATTTTCTCCAAAAGCTAGCGAAACCACGCGGCGTTTACTGATAAAAACCGATATTGGAAAATTAGAGCTAATACAAATGCATAAATTGCGAGATAACAGCACGACTTGCATGCACGTCGCTGATAATGTTTGGAGAACATTCGTTCTCCACAACTAAAACTAAAAGCCAATTTCTTAAAGCGCCTAGCTATTAGTTTAACAATGTGTTTATTCTGACCTTTTCCTTATCTGATGATTCTTGAGAATGTCAATATTTCCGGGCTATTTTTGGGTTTCCTCCAATTTTAAAGGGGAAATTTTGGCCAAAGATAGAATACTAGTTTCTTATTTCATGTACATGTACATGTTTGGTTCACATGGAATTGTCAGCAGATGCCTTTTGCCAAATGCACGAAATAAAAACTTTAGTTCTACCGTTTTCCGAAATGTGTTTCTTTTAGCTGGCAAGAATTAATTTTTGAAATAAGGGAAAGACTTTGTGTCCACCCTGTATTATGCAAAGCATTCTTGCATCACCAAATTGTTAAATATCTTCCTATACAGTATGTACATGTACATGTATCTAGACATAAGCTCAGGCATGGCAATTATTAAATACTAAGCTTGAAGCCCGTCAGAGATTGACAAATCTAGACTAATATGTAGCTGCAACTCACTCAAACGAACTTTTGCAAGCAAAACATAAATAGAATCGCAGATCATGCCCATATAATTAGAATAAAATCACGTGAATAGAACGTCGTCTCACGAATAAAAAATTCGCGTCTTCAGAACACGTACCAATTCAGCCAATTAGCTTGCCCCTATCAGAAAAGTCATAGTTTCGGTCATAGGTCACGGAGGTCAATTGTTTATGGCCATTCGTCCTCGGGATGACCCGAGTGTAAACTTGACCAAGTTTGGTCGAAATCCGTCGAAATCTGTCGAAAATATGGCGCGTAAAATTGTAATAGACTTGTTTATTGCTAACTGCATCCGTTTAACTAGCGTTTAATCATTAATTATTATGATGGTGAACCATCAATTCCGGCAAGGCGTTTATGGTTTACGATTCCGAATTAAGGCATGTGACATAATGTCAGGTCAAATAAACATTTCTGCATCGCAAATGCGTACCTTGATGCATGATATTTTATGTGCACAAATTCGCTATGCAAAACACGTTGTTGCAGCTCGGTGTACATGTACTAGTACTTCTTCTTTTATGAAGCTTTATCATAGATGGCATAATCGTTTCGCAATATTGCGCATTCTATATTTGCTTTTGATGAGGTGTTTATGAAAATTGTTACGAGTAATGAATTTCATAAACATTCATACATGTATACAGTATGCTCATTTACTCGTTTGGGGGGAAAATAGCGTATGGAAGGAAGGTTACATGGTGCAAGAAAACCTATAGCTTGATAACCGATGTCAAATGCATGCTTGCATTAAATAAACTTTTTCTCACTTTTAAATTAACAAGATTTGACGAATGGAAGTGTATTCTGCCATAAAGGATACCAACAGAAATGCACATGAAAACTTGGAAGGACTTTTTCTTTGTATAGTCAAGCGCATTAATCCGAATGGCTGTAAGATGATCGTTTAGTTTGACCATATCAAATTTACGATTTTTTCAAAAGCGGTATCATATCTGCAGATTGGATTAGCAGACGGATTCCCATTAATGATAATCCGTCCATTGCCCGCATAGTCCTTCACTTTATCGTATTTATTTTAAGCCGGCAATCCATGCAGGGTTCAGCGAACTCTTCAAAATTCCTCAATAATTTCTAAAAAAAAATAATACCATTTTAATCCGATATGGGAATAAAGTGCCTGCAAAATGTTCCTAAAAGCCGTTTGGGATGCAACACGTACCTGTAATTTCGGCAAATCGTGCCGTATTTTAGAACAAGGTATTAACTTCTTTATCGTCATTTTGTCATCAATATTTCGTGATTCTCACTCTTAATTTTGCCCATCGCATGTTTCATTGCACAACTTGCATTTTCGAGGTAATCATGGACTCTTTTGCGTTTTTCCACGAAAGGTAGGCTGGCTTTATGGCCCATTAGGAGAAGCTACTTGGCTACTCAGGTTAAAAAATGGGCATTTTTCCTTTTTTTTGCTCCATGTTTATGGTACTCATGTTGACATTGGGATGAAAACGATGCCTCGGTGGTGGAGCTGGCCGATAAATTATGCATCGTGGGGGCAAGGCATAAAACGCGGTTATATAAAAATATTAAAGAAAAGCCTTTGCTGCACTACATGAAGCTGAATTTTATGACGTACTTCGTGCGCATCACATTGCAAAACTTTTGATAAGTGGCGCTATTGGTTGCTAAAGATCCAAACATTAGGTGATCGTCAAGTTTACCATCCGGCTCAGCTGATCAGCTAGCCCAACTTTTTCTCAATGTCATGTACAGGGTTCCAACTTTCTGAAAAATCAGGGAAATGAAAAGGTGCCAGGGAATTTGTGAAAATGTCAAGGAATATCAGGGAAATTGAGATAGTTTACATCAGTCAATTGACTTAGTCATCACCTTTAATACAATTTTGCAATAAAATCCATCATTTTTCTTATTAAAAAAAATGTCAGGGAAATGACAGAATGTCAAGGAAATCGACTTGAGAATTTGAGTGGGAACACCCTGATGTTGAAAACTAAAGTCTGTTGATTGTGAAGAAATGACATTTTGGATTATCGGCAAATCTTGGAAGGAACTGAAAAAATATATCAGGAGAAAGGTTACAAGATGTTCTGTAAACGTGTGAAAATTTTAAAAATGAAAGTTCGGACTTTGGAGTGAAAGCTAACGAAACTTTGAGTTCATTTTACCTGGGTAACAGGATGTCTGCCAGTCATGGAAGTAATAGAAAAGTCATGAAATTTACATCTGGGTCATGAAATTTTGTCTTTGATTACCATAATACAAATTTGGGCTAAAATTCATCATTTGTTATCCAGTTTCGCAAAAAATTTCGTCGAAGGCGTTTTTCATTTTTTTTATTTTTGCCAAGGAGCATGTCATCGCTGGTAAAGGATGTTCTTAACGGCCCCATATCCTAATAGGCATTGAACATTTTTTGAAGTAATGGAAAAGTCATGAAATTTGCAATATGAAATCCAGTAGACACCCTGTGTAAGATATTGCAGTTGAAACAAATTAGCTAAACGAATGAGCAAATGAATCAGCAAATGAAATTCATACAAAAACGTCCCTGATAACTTACAGTTGTAGATATAGAAATGATCTGATTTCTAGATGTAGGGTTAACTATTCATGATGTCCTCCTGGGGGATAGATCCTTGTATCTCAGAAACAACTAGTTTCTGTATTTAAGTTATTAGGGACATTTTTGTTTGATGTCATAAGGACTATTTCGCCCTATTCCTTTCTGCTTATGGTTTCTGAGATACCCTGTACGAGGGTCTGAAACTTTTCAGATATCTTTTTAGTTGTCGTTTGTTAGTAGTTGACCTGTTTCTAAAGAGATGACCTATTGAGACGCACCGGTAGGATTATTAACGATATTTCAAGTCATTTCCAGCAGTTTTCGGTATATACTGGGTCGAGGACTAATGTCTTCCTGTGTGACTTCATTGTAAAGACCGAATTAAATTCTCAAAGGGGCATCATAAAGTGTGCTTTCTTTAAGACAAGAATGGCTTGATCCTTTATTCTTTATGCAGTCTTGAATCATATTTTGACACCAAGAAAAAGTACGGGGCTGAGCTTCTCGCCATAAACATGTCCGAAAAGCAAATAGAAATCTTTGTGTTTCTGCAAAGATCAGGCCAAGTCGAAGTGGGACATCCATGTCCGAGATTTAAGTCTCTTTATGGGAATTTTTTTATGTGTGTGAAATATGTTAACGAGGGAAGTACCAGTACTGTAGATGGAATTTTATTATACAGTAGGCTACGTGTAGTTCTTTACTAATTGAAAGATTCTCATAAAGTAACTACCAGTATCTGCATATACTGTACATGTATTCTGCCCTAATTCAAATTAGAAATATTTTAGATTAACTCTTTTTGATAATGATGATTACTTTACTAATGTTTGTCATTGTTGTCAAATACAGTTTAGGATATGCAATTACCAATTTCTTACTAGGTCTATACATGTAGTTGCTGTCGTGATCCATTAGTGACGATTTTACGTGGAGATCTCGGTTCGATAACTGGGATCCATAATTTGAAAAATGCAAATGTGATTACATATCAACATTTTGAAAATTGGACGAAAATAATTCGTTGGCTAATTGTCGATCGAAAACAAAAAGTTTAAGGGATCAACTTTGAAGTGTCATTTTAGGGTTTAGTTCCAAATGAAACTTGCAGTAGTAAGCCTATCAGGGTGACAATTAAATGCTACCCTGCAGGAATAAGAGCCATTTTTATGGCGTTGTATTTTGAGAAGAATCAGATAAAAACATCAACTGCTGGAGTGGTACGTGCTGCTAAATTGTAATGCAAAATCAGGCTTAGCGTCGCAAGATCTTGGCGTAATCGGTGAACGTTTCTATATTAATCCCATCGGGCTACTTTAAAAAATTAATCCCTTGCCCGAAGCCCTGGGAAATTACATTGTTTCTTGTCAAATTACCATGCGAGATAGGCAGTGGAAAGGTTGCGGTCAGTCCTTGACAAAACCTACACCGTATAATCCGCCTATCCATTTTCAAGGGATGCTGCTATAGACTTCTAACATTCTGAAATGAATGTCAGTCATATGGGACCAGAATCCACTAACCAGGGTCTAAGCGACTAATGCTGTTTATACATGTATATTAAGCTTACTGTACAATACACCATAATACATGCACCATACATGTAGTTAATCAGGGTCCCCCCAGACCTGGAAATGTAAGGGGAAATTGATTAACTTTAAAAGTCAGGGGAATTCAACAAAGCAATAACAGATTTTGCATAGCTTGTTATTGATTAGCACAAAAATCAAGAGATCACAAGCAATTCTGTAAAAGAAATTAAGAAAACAACTTATCAAAATTGGCTACATGTATTCCTTTGTGAAACTGTGTTCTACGTGTATCTCCTGTTTATGTGTAGCATATATACATGTAAGCTTACTAAGCAATAAATTGTCATATTTTTGCATTTTCGATTAATGGAAATTTATTTTAAAACCTGGAAAAATGCCCCTTTTGCACCCCCCTGCGGGCGCCCATGACCATATTGATTACCAAAGTGATATTTTGGCTCAATTCTTGGTTTTCATTTTGTTAACGGATTTATGGTGACAATCATACATTAAATGGCTTCCAATGACAAGTTGGCCATACTTTCGAAAATGGTTACTTTATTAAGCCATGCTGGACAGTGTTTATGAAACATTAGATCTCTCTATATGCTAGCCAACTGTCAGAGTAACATCAGATGACATCTTACAAGAGTATGAACACATAATTACGAGGCGATAGTTTTCGTATACTACAACAATGCAATTTGCATAATTTGACCATTTGAACCCTACCGGTCTTTGTTATAATGCACAGGGCTTCGCCCCTTTTTCAATTCCTACATGTAGCTCATAATTCGCATTACGGACGATTTAATCAAGAACCAGTCGAAAGAATGTGGTGAAATAAATTCCCAACAGCAGACCACATGAACCGTGTTGATATAATTACAGGATGTGAGAATTAATGGCTAATGAACTCTAGCTTGTGCTTTCATGAGTGATTGTGCGGAAACAATTGCTATTCTGACCCGGGCGTTGTTATTCATTTTCGGGAGGATGCATTAATTTGTCAACAAACAAAGATGATATCATAATTCGGGAATTATTAGCCGGGTTGAATAACGACGGTTCCCCGCGGACCATGGACGGGCCTTTTGTTTTAAATGGGTCCCCTAATGGCTTGAGCTGCGTAAAAAGGTTCATTAACCATGGACATGAAATTTAAATCGTGAACATGTTTAACGCTAGTTAATTCTTCACGTTGCAGAATATTTTGGCAGTCGTAATGAGAAATGATGCTTGATATACAAACGGTACATAAGAATAAGACAACACGATATCTTAGAGGCAATATTTGTTACTTATTCAAAATTTGTAAAAATCACCCCCAAACTCACCAATTAAATTATTTGCATTTAAAGTTAATCTTATTACTTTTATTAGCTTGATTTCAGAAACCTCGGCATAAGTTAAATTACTTTTTATCTGCTTTGTCATTCCTAAACTAAAGTTTCAGAAACTTTTATCAACTCTGAAACTTTTTTGTCATTCACAAACTTTAGCAACTCAAACTCAAATAAAAAACTTCATTCATTCAAAATTCCTATTTCAAATAAATTAAGTTTAGATTTTTGTGAAACATTGTTTCTGATTTCAAAGATAACCTTCTTAACTTCATTGAAATGGTAAAAACGTTTCTCAGTTGCTAAATGTTTCTGAAATTTTGATTCAGAGATGACTTCTTCTATATTACTGCTTACCACCGTCCCAACGGTAAATTCAATTAAAACAATTGTTTTCAAATCTGCTGACTCTTCATTTCAGATTTACTGGCTTGTATCCGAAATCTCAATCGTACTACATGCTGGACATGAAAATGTACGAATGCACTGGTGCAATAAATTTAAGAAACAATTCATGCACATCGACCACCAATTAAAATAAGTCAACCGATTCGCGTTTCATGAGTTGTGAATTTTTTATAATATATAGTATTTCCTTTGTAAAACTCGCACAAAATAATTGTGAGTTTGAAAATATGCATTATAATTGCGAACATTTTGGCAACAGGTGGCTTCGAGTGTGATGCCATGTTAGGAACAAATATTTATTGCACAAAATTAAAATTAATGTTACTGTATTTTCAAGAAATATTATACATCAAATTTTTCGAAAAAATGTGGTGATAATAAGATGACAAATTTATCCGAATGTTTTTTACAAATACTTGCATTGTGAAGCGTTAGTCTATTTATAGTTTGCCAGTGACAAATGCGATTATTTTTTCTGGCAAAACCCATCTATAAAAATTTCATGATTCAGCAAGAGTGATAAAGTGGCTCACCTTTTATGCGATAGTAAAAAAACTTGCGGGTAGAGATTTATGCTAGAGACGATCCAGCAGCAACCCTTATTAAGTTTTCCATTGCAGCGGCGAAAATTTTCAAATAGAAGAAATAATAAAAAGGGCATTTTATTGCGTGCAATTCTTGATCACCTAAAAGAAAAGCCGAAATCTGATGTACTTTGTGACCTGTGAGGACTGATTGGCTAAATATAGGAGAAAATGCAAGTATTGAGGTTCATTTGGTGACCTGAATTATACTGAGCAAATTTGCGGCAATAAAAGGTGGGTGTCACTAAGCTCAAGAACCACTGATTGTGCCTGCAGTAGCAACCATAATAACGTTTGAATATTGACATATTTACTGCTATTTTATTGGCAAATTTTATTGCACTGTATACTTAAAATTACATGGTTTTGCTCAAACGTATTTCATTTCTTTCAAAATCAAGGTTATTTAGAAACACAGGAATTGGACGATTTGGTGGTTATCTTAAAAATGGCATATTTTTGTGAATCTGATAAATCGTTTTCGGATTTGGGACATTTTTTAATAGTTGATTTTATGAGGGGATGGGTGTATGAAAAGGTTGGGTAATAAAACTTTGAAAGAAATAATGTTGAAAGTCCCAGCTTCCCAAACGTTTTCCCTCATTACCCAAAACAACTTATCAGAAAGTCAGTATGACCCAATTCAGGTGAAATATCCGTTTTACTGTAAATCAACACAAAATGATTGACCATAATAAGGAATTCTTAAAACTGGTTTAGTATTTTCTCTACACTTATTCTACAATTTTGCGATGAAATTTATAGCGTATTCCGAGGTGTGTAGTCATTCAAAGAAAAACCACTTATCCAATTTTGGGTAATTTACCAAGGTTAGGAAGCAGGGTTTTAAGTGCACGAAACTTTCTGGTGTGCTATGTGTGGGTAGGGTAGGTCATGTTATGTGTAGGTTAAGTTTGGGCCAGGGACTACTCATACACTATGGTTTATCTGAACTCTCATGTCTCTTGAATATATCGATGCATTCTGGTTGGGTGCATAGCAAAAAGTCGAAAATGATCTGCCCATCTGCAGTAATTCCCTAAACACCCTGTAATGCGGCTGCATACAAATTTTAATATTTGTGTTGAGTGTGCCAAATCCCTAACCGAAGAAATGCTCCACTCCAATTGTGAATGCCTACCATGAAGAACACTGGGAAATTATTGTAGAATTAATGGGGGAATTCACTGTGTGCGTGATAATCCAGTGTAGCACATAGTTGCCCGTATCCTGGCCGAAGAACACACAAATCCAAAGAAAAACTGACTTAAACTAATTTATGCGTAGACAAAACCCAGGAGTGAGAAGAGAGAACTGCTTTATTGCCTAAGCCAAAGTTACACTGTGTACAAAACTGCAAAACTGTAAGCTTAAAACAAAATGGGGTCCAAAATTGACTCCCCCCTTCCAAGAACTCTAAGAAAAAGCCATTAAAACTTAAGATAAATGTGATGCAAGTAATGGACACCATACACCCATACGCCATTAAAAAGGTCAAAAACCTTCAGAAATGAAAATAACTGAAAAACATTCAAAATCAGTTTGAAACTCTTAAATCGAAAATTAGTGAAAATTATGCAACAACTGAAAATCAAGTAAAATTGCATCAAAATTGAATATAATCTCGTGGTGCATTGAACAATTTGCTTTCGGATCATTATCCCATCAGAAATATTTGCATATGAAAATTAGCTGCACCCCTGGTGCAAAACTGGCAAACGGATGTCAGAATAATTGTCGCCATTTAATGGTAAACGTTTTAGTGCCAATATGAGACAGTTTCTATACATGTACAAGTATATGGCGTCACATTTCGGGTTTTGTTCACGTAAAGCCAAATGTCGGTCTGTAATGTGTATGACGATTCCCAAATGCGAGAAAATAAGTTATACGCTGTAAAAGTTTTTATCTGTGCCCGTGCTTATTTCATCTATTACCCAATTGCCACTTTGGAGCTGGAAGGGAAAAAAAAGTCCACTATCGATTTTGTCATTTGACTCACCTGCCTCGTACATAAAACGATGCTGCACAATTACTTCGAGGTTAGTGCTTGTTGTGTGCTGCGTTCGTGTTTATAGCTAGATTTAAGATATGCGTGTCCGGGTGAGCCAATCCTTGGGGCTAAGCAAATGTGGGTGAGAGAAAAATATAGGATAATATTATGGTACTGCTATTAAATTCACATGATCCGTTTGAACGTTTGCAACACTGACGTTTTCAGCTGAAGAAATAATGCTGAGTACTGAAGTTCTGCTCGACCGACCTCTCGTCCTGTTCTTGCATCCCTTTTATTTGTTCACTTTTAAGCATATATCAGCATTTTGACGCTGGTATTGTATGCTGGAAAGGATGTGTCACGGCCCTTATTTCAAAAAATAACTGGTTGGTAGACCTCTGGCACAGAATACGAAAAGTTTCTTGAAGTTTAAAGAAAATATCTTTGTCAAACTGCCTATAATAAAAGACAGCAATCATCAGCCATGGTTCGATATTCTAGAATGTGGATTCCATTTAGGCTATTCTGTTGTTAATTTTAACTTGATTTTTAACTTGTATTTTGTCCTAATCAGCATCGTATACTATAAATGCTCTGATAATCATCTTTACTAAGTAAATTAATGAGTTAGACATTTCAAAGCTGCTGGGTTGCAACAGAATTTAAAATCCGTGTAAATGTTTTGTCGTACAATAGGGTATACAAACTTTTACCAATTTATTTATTAAATTGATAAAACTGTCGTAATGAATATAAAGAAATGGTCAACGATTAAGCTTGAGCCTGTGTTCCAATACTCTTAATTCGCAAATGTTAAAATTGTTAGTTTATCAGTGGTAACCAGTCCTAAAAGTCCTAAAAGTATTAAAAAATAAAGTCGTAAATGTCCTAAACGCCTGTACATTGTGTTGTCAAACTACCTGTACTAAGTTAAATGCTGACGCCTTTAGCTTGGTACAGGTGCAGTTTAACACCACTTTTGTTCTTTTTATATTGTGTTATAACATACATGTACATGTACATGTAAAGATTGAAATACTGCCTTCTAAAAATTTGGTTGAAACTGATTGAAAAAATTCTAAAATAATCCGTAATTTGTCTCCAAAAGTCCTAAAACAGTCCTTAATTTTATTTAATAAAAAGTCATAAATTTCAAAACTTGGAATTTGTTTGACACCCAGATTTTAATCTGTCGCACTTGTACAACTTCGACCCATGCAATAAGTCAGCTTTGTTATTTGCTGATGCAAGCTTAAAAAACATTCTATTGTACTTCTTTGACTTGCAGTTATACTGTATGAGTCATGCCTTTGACACAGTTGAGCATTACCTTGGAATTAAGAGATAATCTCTTGCCCGAATACCTACAGTGTATAGTCGGTACTTCGACTTTAGAGGCAACGTTTACCGAAACGATTTTAGATGTTTTATATTCTTTTCACTCTATTGTAAAGAAACGACAAAAAAACTTTCTGAATGCGAGTGAACACTTTCAGGAAAAACATTGATAAAGTCATTGCAGAGTAGACAATTTTTTCTCGGAAGTAGTTGAAGGTAACTTCCTGGACACTTCAGGTCCATCTTCGTGTCCGGTTGGTGGTTCATGCACTCAAAAACCAAACTCTCCATCCCTGAATTCAAAAATGACGCTTATACCTATTGCTATACAGCTCTTTCGGGGAATTTATTTCGGAATTTGTTAGTATTTATTGTGTTTATAAAACTTCCTTGATTGGAAGGCTAGTCATGGCCAGTTCTTTCTGTAAAGTTTCAAAGAATGTGCTAATAAAAATTGTCATTGAAAACAATGAATGCTTATCGTAATAATCCGCCTTTTTACAAAATGAATCTTAAAATCAAAATTTCAAGTTAGTTGCTGCAAAAACGGTGCCTACATGTGCATTTGCTCGAACAGCTGTTTTGTTAAACTTAATTCTGTTCAGGTTGTATAGATTTATGTAGTCATTATCTTATGCATGTCTACGCAGTATACAATTAATCATCGACCAAAAATATTAGGCGGGCGTAACCTCGAATGAGACATTTTATTCAGCTACCTGGTATTTTTTATAAATTAATTACAATGCTCTGCTTCAATAATGACATGATTCAGTGAACTAGAATGTCAAATTCCTGACGTTTTCGATTCTCTTCAAATATGAGAGTGAATCAAAAAGTCTTGTTGTTTAATTTATAATTAATTATTCTAACGTCGTATAGACAAATTGAAATAACCAAAATGTTAAGCAACTGATCACTTCGTGCTGTCGGTATCGTTGATGGCGTTCTTAAGTTTTGCGCAAAACAACATGACGTTAATTAGTTTAAAAAACACGATAGTTACGAACAGCGCTCAGTTGTACAGTACGTTATTCGTGGACTATCGGCTTAAATGCACATGCAATTCTTAAGAAAATGTTGCCAAGGTATGACGATACGTTTACATGTATGTCTGTCTAAACAAGTGTTTGTTGCGAAAAGTTCAACAATGTTTGCATTTTTGTCGTGATGCAATCAGCAGTGGCAACCACTTTCTGACTGGTATATGGAGTTGATGACAGAAGTTCGCAAACATGGATGTACAAGCAGAAAGAATTTTTCACTTTTGCATTGTTGAATAATATTTTGAACACACATGAACATGTCGCCATACACTGGCAAACCTGTCGTAAATTTTTTTCGAAACTTTTGAACGCCATACATCAACTGAGCCAACCGCATGCACCTGTAGTGATCATTATAGGAACAATGTGCTGAACGTTTTGCATATTTCAATTCTTTATCCGACGTTCCAATAATTAATTATGAAATAAACAACGATACTTCTTGACCCTCCCTCGTACATAGTGGGCCAACCTTGCACTCGCAAAACAAATGGAAAGGAAAAATATCATTTAAACGACGACATTAAATCTTTATTCCAAACACTGCGTGTGTACAAGACCAAATGCGATGTAAGTTTTGTCTTCCCAAATTGACTCATTACTCGCGTGCATTTGACTTCAATGCATTCAATCCAACTTCAATTTGATGATCGATATCGACGATAACTGATTTTCTCGAAATGCGACCATTTTCTCTTCAACCCGCTGCGTCTTAATGGCCGCAGTTTTGATTTTTCCTTCGACATCAAACTATTTGGCGTGTCATTTCAAATGAAACCTTTGAGAATGGCATCGTTTAGGATTCGAAATTAAAGCTTAGATTCGGTCGGTTTTATCCGCTCGTGTCTCCCATTCCACCATGCAGGGGTGGGGATCCCATGGTGCACGCACGCCTGCTTTTCCGAAAATTGAAAATGTTCTCATATCATATTTTTCTGTTTGAAAATGACACCTGAAATGGCTGCTTCCGCATCGCAGTTCGCCAGTTGAAATCTTGCCAAATTGTCCCTTAATCCCCGAATGTAAGTTTAAATTACTTTTTCTGCCAGAGATAACACGGCGATGGAAGGGCATTAATTTTAAATGTGTACACATTTAAATCTTTAAATGGCGCCACGGGAGAACTCCAGCGACATTTTGGGCCTTTGGACCAATGACAGCAGCCGTTTGGGCCCAGGCAAGCAAGGCACTCCTTGTCGGCTACGTGGGCGCCATTTTGAGCGTCACATTTTGGCCTCCTGTTTTTCGCTGGTGTTGTTTGAACGCGATTTTTCAGCGAGATGAATGCCTCTACTTTGGCTAGCTATCCTCTAGGGGTCTATTTTGAATTTTATGTTTTCACCTAGGCAGGTGATTATTCTTTCCCGAGGAAGAAAACCCTATTGAAAAGGAGCAACATCACGCCCCAGCAGATTTTTTTTCGAAGAATCTCATGATCTGACATTTAGATTGTGCTAGAGTGGCGAGCTTTACTTTCCTATTTCGTTTTGGCAATTTTCAATTCGCCCAGGCTTTTACTATCCCAATTCCCCAGCTTGTTGTGCAGTGATTAGACGTGCCAGCGCTGGCACAAGGGCCCATTTACAGCTCTCTCCATGCGTCTGTAGGGTGTCCTTCTGGATCTTCACAAATGATCCGAGATTTTTGGAGCGGATCGGGAATTCCACCAATTGCTTAATTTCGTTAACTGGCAAGAGAAAGGGTTCTAAACGGGTCACTAAATTCTTGCAAAACTGCAGTTAACTGGGGCGACACCTAGGGAATGCGCTTACTGCGTGTATAATCGTAAATCGGTTGCCCCACTGCGGACTCCAGTTTAGGCACATTCAAATCTTCTAAATAAAGATACTGTATCTCGAAATAAAATACACAGAGTGCATATTTTGTCCTCGATGCAATTGTGAACTCTGGACGAGATTCGATTCATGCTGATCGAAACTGGATCTAGCAGCGACTTTAGCTTATGATACGCCCTGTCTTTTCTTCAGGGATAATGTACTTTAATGTAAACGCAATCAACCGAAATCCTAGCCTCAATCCAGGAAGAAACTTGTTTGATTTGAAGAGAATTACGATATTTAAGAAAACGAGCTTATTATGGATTAGTTCCTGCATTGTTGGCGTTTAAACAGCATTCCCACTTTCTGGCAAGTCAGGGAAAATCGGGGAATGTCAGGGAAATTGAGATAGTTTGCATTAGCTAATTAATTAGTCGTCATCTTTTATAAAAAAATGGGATAAAATCTATAATTTTTCTTAGTTTTAAAAGAAAAATCTCATTTAAAATGTCAGGGAGATGATTAAAAATTGTCAGGAAACGTTTGCCGACGGCGCTTTTTTCATATCATTCTCAGAATATTATTTTATTAGCTAAAAGTCATCATTTTCAATCAGATTTTTAGAAGAAGTAATACTTGTTGTTAAATTGTTACATAATACACTTATGGCGAGTGTGTGAAAATGATTGCAATTGGTATTGTCGTATTTTGAAATAAACTTTAGGGTAGGGGGTGTAGTTTAACAAGTTAGGCTAAGGCCGGTATGATGCAGTGATCTAAAATTTTGGAATTCATTAGCAAAAAAGTAAAATTTAAGAAAGCTTTATTGTGTCTAAGACCATTGAAACGTAGTGTAATAGCTGTTAGCGTTCAAACTACAAGTTTAAATAAGCAATGCAATCCGAGTTGAGAAGGAAACACAAGCGATTTTGCAGTGGCAGGTTGGTGCTGGCATCTAGTGTGGAGTACGAGCAACATCAGCCTTCTTACGATCGATAACATGGTTCCAAAATTGTGACATTAGATGGCGCTGCTACTTCATGAAAGTACAGCACATTATAGTAAAGTCTAGATGCCACATCTTCCCTGATAAGTTTTAAAAAATATCTTCGTCTTTAATATTTAGTAAGTTTATTAATGGTAACTAACGAGTTTACTTGAGTAATAATGTAATTAAATAGTGATTTTGGAAATCTGACTAAAATCTTAACTTCATTAAAGCAAAATAAAATAAAATACGGAAACAAGAATGTTTGAATATCGCCGTCAATTTCTTAATGATTTCAATTTTCAAAATTAGCTGACTGATGAGTTCAGCTCATCGTTGGTTGAGTGAAAAAAAATAATTTTTATGATTTTTTGTATCAATGAATTATTTCCCACACGCAGCACAAGCTCTGAATGTTTTTCGATAAATATTGGCCTACACACCTTCACACTCGCATAAATTTAATCGAAATTGCTGCTTGATGAGCGTAAACACTCGTAAAGTCAGCGTTGTTTACTCTGTTCGTGAGCAAAAGGCATTTCGACGAGCTTTAGTTATTGAATGTACTCCAGAAGCTGCTAAAACTGGCGAAGCTCCTTCCCTCTTCAATTTTCAGTATATATTAACACTCGATTTGTAATGCAGAAATACTCGGCTTTAATCAAGGTTTCCTGATTAAACAAAAAAGTGTCAACAGTAGTTTCTGATAATGAAATGACTTTTGCAAACACGCCGTTTTTGATCTACCGAGATAGAACTTGTGTATTCGATTTCCAGTCTGTTTTGATGGGATTTTCATTTAAATTTACAAATATTGGAGCAGGTCTATTGGTTTTGTAGTGTAGGTGAATTTTTTTGTGCATACATGTGCAGGTTATTCATCAAGAAATGGTGATGATCTTCGGGAGAAGTTTTTGATGCACTTTTTCATTGAAGAGCCATGAACCGTGAGCGGATGCAAATCATTACCATAAATTTGAAAATACCTGTTTTACATGTATTTCTTGATGTCTGAATACCCGAAATTACACCGATCAGGGTGATCGGCTGCCTGGAAGAGTGAGGGAAATTGTTTGGTCTGGAAAAGTCAGGAAAATTCACAAACCGGTAATGTCTTGGAATTTGTGGTGGCACAACGATTTTGTTTGGTAAACGTATCTCAGAAAACGTTAGAAAAGATGTATTTGTGATCTAATTTTTCTCAAAATTAAAAATACACCTAAAATTAATTATTTCTGCTTATTTTGTTTTATTTTTCCTACGGCGTTCCTAAATGATAAATATGGTATTTGACTACTTATCAAATTTGTATATAGCTCACATTTAACATTTTTCGAAAAAAAAATTTCCTACAGCCTTTTCATCATTATAATTTTTAAAATTCCGCAATTAGAAGTCCACATTTCTTGTTGTTTCAACCACGTTATTAATATTAATACACTAAAAATTCATTATTTCTTGTAATATTTCAAAACTTTCGCCTACGGCATTCCCTTAATTATTAATATTTTAATTTCTTTTTACAAAAATGGGGGCTATTTCCATCATTTCGTGATCACATTTATAATTTTTTTTAAATTTCCGCTATATGGCATTTGCATAGAAAACCTGGAAAATTCGGGGAAATTTAAGTGAAGATTTGGCTAGTCACTCTGACCGATCATCAATACTAACAAATTTGGCCAATCAGAAGCAATCTTTTTAACTTTGCTTCATTATTGAATGTTTATAATACCTTCTCTACTTCGTTCAATGCACATGTAGTGTATTATACACAACTAATGTAATTAAGATACGTCGATAGGCCTAATATTTCTCCCAAAAGCTGTTAAAAATTTCAACATTTTCGCTCTGGTGCCTCGCTGACTTCGTGTTCAAGTTGTTTATTCGAATACAGCCCATAATCCTGAGTATACAGTGTAGTGCACACATACATTGTATAGCTAGACGAATTTAATGTTCTTTTTACGATCTGGGTGACAGTTTAAATGTGTCGGATCAATAATAGCGAGGATGACATTCTGAATAATAGAGACGACGATTGTATGTTTTCAGATCGCTCGGATTCTGTCTGTCAATGTCAAACCAATCATCTCTTATCGAATGTATTAGATTATTCAAAATGGCCGAGCGACCGAAAATGTGCGCTGGGGTCAGCAATTGTTTCAAAAATGTGTCGAAAATAAAAAAAGCGTTTTCTTGTGATAGATGTCACATTTTTTGGATTTTTTGGTATCTGGTTGAAAGCTTCGTAGATCTCATTTAATGATTATGGCAAGTTTTTGATTTATAGACAGGGAAAATATATAGCGCTGTCTGTAATATTAACTTGGTTTCATAACCCCAGTACAGTTATGCAGGGTGTCTATAAAGGCTTTTTACAACTTTTAAACTTAATAACAGGATTTCTAATTGAAATTCAGGAACATTCTTTGGTACAAAGTCCAGGAATGTAATGCCTGTGGACAGAGGAGCAGAGGAGACCAGGTCATTGGGTCACCTCTGCCAATCTAACGTCATGGGTCATGGCCCCATAGCTGACATAACACCCCTGGGCTTTTTTGTGGGGTTATATCAAAGACCAAGTGTACAAAACTCCTCAGAATTGCTAGCCATGATTTGAAAATAAGAATGACCAATGCCATTCTCCCAATTGATGGAAAATGTTGTTTCGTTCAGTGGAGAGGGTTGAAATTCTGATTAAACGCCATACCTGCCACTAGAGGCGCACATGTCGATATGGAATTAACACGAAAACTTTGAGTTGGTGTATGCATGAACCAAAGAACGTTCCTGAATTTCAATTAAAGTTCTGTTATTAATTTTTAAAACTTTATGAACACCATGTACAGTGGAAATGTATTTTTTTATATATAAATGTGCTAACGATAGAAGTCAATGGGCTGTTTCCATCACTCGACTAGTGCTGATAATGGCTAGTCGTTGGAGTTGACTTGATTGGTCACTAGATGGCGCCAGTAACCGGCCTACGCAAACCCTATCGACTTACAGTAGATTCCTGGTGAAATTCAATACGTTTTAAACAGGAGTGAATGGTTTTTTTTTTCGCGTTTATTTCCGTTGTCCCTTAGTACTGCCGTATTGGTATACTAAAGTGGCCCCTACCACGATTGTTATTCATTGGACCGAGAGCGGGGTACTAGGGTAGACATTTTGATCTATTGGTTTTGGGGATGGATCCCAGTAATCCCAGGGTAGAGCACGATCGACTAAATAGATCTCCGTTCGACTGCAAATCGGTGAAATGCCTCTAAACTAAGCTCTCGTAGCACGACAACATTGGGAGGTTAACGCTGAGGGAAGACTTAATTGAGATTAGATGGCAACTCGGGGCACGAATAGATTAAAAGAATTGAAAAGGCAAGCTCTCATCAAATTGAGCTGGGCCAATAGGCCTCGAGAGTCCTCGTCTCACCCCTAAGACTTTGATGGATTAAGTGCACAATAATCGTGATTTAAAAACTCTTAGGGGCATGCAACCCCCTTGGTATCGATCTGTTCGGCAAGAGTGGCTGGGAACGTGAAATTATGGAGGGAAATGAAGTCATCTCGTTTCCTTTTTAACTTATCAACGATTGATCACATACCCAGTCGAATTTATCCACTTACCAATGAGGGCTATTTCGGTATAGGACATTCAGCGCTTTGATCTGATTAGGTCATGTGAGCAATCAAAATTATGCATTAATTATTGTGACTGCGTATTAACCCCAATCTGCGGGGCCTTGTATCCCAAGGGAATCGACCACCTGTTACATCATCGAAAATGTCATGTTATACTCTAGTCTGTATAAGTAATGCTGACTTGACGATATGTAACGGTTTAGTGCTTACTGCTTATCAGTTACTGTCCAACATTCGTTGTTTATTATTGTTGAAGAGTGACACGTGGCGGAAATAATCGACGATTTGAAACGGAAATCACGTTTTTGATGAAACACTGATCGAATCAGGTTATGACCGATTTGTACTGGCCAATGTCCTGTCTCAGAGGTCAGCAGTTGTGTCACTAATTTAGGAAATTTAAATTCGCACCACCATTTCTGAAAGATTGTAAAATCCGGTAAAATTTAGCCGTCAATAAATTATATTTATCAAATTTTTTTCTCTTATTTTTTCAGTATGTGGGGTCATTTCCTGTTGCTGGATCGGACCAGCCTGCTAGAGCAGATTATGTCAGGGCTCAACTGGAAGAAATTCGGGTAAGGATTTGCTTAATGTAATATTTTATTGAACACACGTTATTTCATTAAACTAATTGTGTTCATATCAATATTCTGGTATTTGTTGGATATGTGCACACCTCCCCTTGCAGCGGGCTTCACCTAACCGCACGTAGGCTTTGGCTGGGCAGCTTGCAAATTGTTCTGTTTTCCCTAACCTAACCTGACCTGACCTAACCTAATCTATAACCAATAGGCACAGGTCAGGTTAGGTTTTGTAAGGTTTGCAATTTGCCCCGCAAAGCCTATGAGCGGTTAGAAGGCCACTATTGTAACTACTATTATAATAGCCAATTTTCTACATGTACCTATCTCAGTGTTACAATGGGGGAACTGAATTATATCCTTAACCTCACAACTTCTGTGACATAACTTCCTATGGGACATTTTTTTGAAGCATTATATCATTTTTGCTCACATTGGCGTACAGAAAGTTTATGCTCACCCCATGGTACCCAACCATCTCAGAAAATATTTGTCCATTTATTTGGGTTCAAGCTTGCGAAACAAATGTAGGAATATAAGTCATTTCTAAAGTAACATACGCCGCAGACCCAGACGACAAGAAAACCGATATTTCACTTACAATAGGGACCTAAGTGAGCGGAAAATAGCCGCTTTCTACGAAGCTTATTTTTATTTTTTCACTGGGTTTAAAAGAAAGCCTTTGCATTAAAATAAAAGTGCCTTTGAGGGCAGATATCATGGTGCCGCTTCTTCAGTGATGATTTCCAAGTTTTATAATAGCTGAGAAAAGCAAAATTGTCATAAAAATGTAATGTAGCATCAGAAGTTTGCTGAAGCGTGCAACGCTGAAACCTTTCCACTATTGCCCTGAAGCGTTAACTTTGGACTGCAATTTTGATTTGTTTGGTAGTTTGTTGACTAGCTGAGCATTACTGTGACAATTTCTACTACTCATCTCACAAAGATATGTGACTGAATTAATGCATTTTGTCAGTTTAAAGCAATAGTAGTATCAGGTTAGGGGGTGCTAAATTTCACTCTGCCCTCTATCGGTTGTTGTGTGCCGATTTACTACTTGTCTTCTGCTGCATAAGAATATTGTACCTCTAAAAATTGGCTAGGATTCTTCATATTATTAAAGTTTTATTCTGCGTAACTATTGACTGTTTTAAGTTATAAATTCACCATTATTTAATCAATTTGCCTTGACAAGAACATGCATGATAATTGCTGTAAAATTCACAAATTTAAGCACAAAATTCACAATATAAGGTGCCAGAATTGCAATATGTCCACAAAGGGCAGTGAAATTTATCACTTTTCACATGTTACGAACTATTTGTATAATGAGGATATTGCAAAAATTACGTACAGTTTAAAACCGGATGCTTCGATAAGTGTCTAAAGTTTTCAGCGATGTCAAATATGGCTGAAATAATTAAATCTAATTATTACTGTACATATTTGTAAACGTTTTGGTCAGGAATGTTATCCATCGTGGTAGCTGTACTTATGCTTTCATTTTGAGCATCATGTATGTTTCAGTCGTGTTGTGCACTATTAAGATAGAAATCAATATGCTATCTACTTTATCGTATTCCTGAAATATAACCAGTCTAATAAACCTGTCAACAAAATATTCAGGCGAGGAATGCGAAATAAGTTTATCGACTAATTATTATTTTTGGACGTCAACGAGGAATTCCTGCATGTAATCGGTGAGATTATTATTATTGATAGAAAAGCTGAGGAAAAGTAGAAGCCATGAATGCCTTAAGAAAGAAGCTTTTAATAGTAAACAAGCCATTGTTGGAATTGACATACAGCTCGGCTATGTTGTGTTTTCCTTGTTGCACTTAGCTCATTACGGGTTCTATATGAATTTGCAATAGCCGAATTTCATCGCAGTCAAATGTAATGATAGCACTCCTTCCTATTTATGCATAAAAGTTGCCCAAACAAAATGGGTCTGCGTAGGGGGGGGAGAAAAACAAATGCTCTTTGCATGCGAATTAGTATTAGTTAAAGAACAAAAGAATTTCGAGATAAAAGAGGACGAAATAAGCTACAAGAAAACGCACTTAACGTCTTTCAAATGCTGAGAACTTTTTAAACAATGACGTTGTTTTGATTCTACACTGAGGTAAGATGGAAGGCATTTTTCAGACTTTCAATACATTTTGCTCAGCTTCAAAAATTGTATTTGAAAGGTCAGCTATCGAAAATTAATACTCCATTTAAAAACATGACATCTTTCGATACACCTGCCTGCATTCATCTTTGTGAATTTTTCATTCAAGTTATCTAATAATATCTAACGGTGATAACATCCACAAACTGTGATTGTCTTAGGGCGATTTTCCACTATAGTGACTATTGAATGCTGGGATGGACTAGTCAGAGGTGTACTTCGGCTTTGTAGTCCCTGCTCCAGAATAGGACAGGGTTCCCATAGAACCTGGGAATTCTGGAAAACCTGGGAAAGTCAGGGGATTTGTAACTGACTGGGAAACATAGGAAAATCATGGGGGGGAG
>JAQGAF010000824.1:0-39891 GCA_034687865.1 Kryphioiulus occultus | reverse complement strand
GCTGAATAACTGCTAAGATAATTTTTCATTCTATTGCGTGTTTTAAAAAACATAGTTTAAAGGAAAATTTCTTGCTGTGAGAATCTAACTTTCCCCTGCCCCGGGCTATCCGTCTTCACCTTAACTTTGAATTTAACTCCTTCACCGGCTTAACTAGTAAACGTTTTAGTATGCACCATGGGTGTCCCGCATAGAGAGGTTTCATTGTTTAGTTGCTTAAAATGACGTGATCACCTCTGGCCTTGCCAGAACTCAAAATTAGCCAGATCCGATCAGTTGCCTGACTAACAATTTTCGTTACAGTTCACCATGGTCCGTCCTTACACGTCGCAGTGCGTGGCCGTGGCCGCCGTGGTGATGATGGCGGTGGCGGTCATCTTCCTGCCGGACGTGGCCTGCGCAGTCTGCATCGCCCTGGCCATCCTGAGCATCGAAGTGGGCGTGGTGGGCTTCATGGCCGTTTGGGGCATCAAGCTGGACGCCATCGCCATGATCAACCTAATCATGTGCATCGGTTTCTCGGTCGACTTCTCCGCCCACATTGCCCACGCCTTCCTCAGCGCCCCGCCCTCCTGCAGCGCCTCCCCCCACGCCCAGATGCGCCACGCCTTCAGCACGGCAGGCATTCCCATCTTCCAGGGTGCCGCCTCCACCATCCTGGCCATCCTGCCCCTCATGCTGGTGCCCTCCTACATCGCCATGGCCTTCTTCAAGATCATCTTCCTGGTGACGGTGCTGGGGGGCGTGCACGCCCTCTTCCTGCTTCCGGTTTTGCTCTCCTTCGTCACTTCCAGCAGCCGCAAGCTGACCGCCAGGTGGCGACCGGAAGTGGCGCTCCAGAGCCCGCCCAGGCTCTGCCCCAGACCGCCCACCGTGGCGGTCATCCCAATTGACCCCTCCCCCATCACCATCCAGATCACCCAGATCTTCTCCGACCTGCTGGACGAGGATGCAGGACTGGGCACCAGCGCAGACGACTGCAGCGACTCCAGCCTCAGCACACCCAGGGTGGAGGTCAAGGCGTGCAAGGGCGTGAACTCGGAAGTGGTCAAGAACCACGCGGCCAACGACAAGGCCACACAGACCAGCGCACCCTGCCTGGGGATGGCCCTCATCGACCGCTTCAGGGGAGGATATGACACGGACGTGGACGAAGATGATGATGACGATGACCAAGAACCCGGATATCAAGGTACAACCAAGGGCAGGATGGATGAAGAGACTGATTGACGGTGCCCACAATCTCTGGCCCTGCAGTGAAGATGCGATCGAATGCTTGGATCTGTCAGCAATGGCCAACTTTAAAAATGTTGTGTTGTAATGCGAACCTCATGCAAATGTAAAGCCATCTTTTACTAATGGTTTTCCAAGTGACGTATGGTTCCATGTGCTTTCCATGAAAATAGGATGAAAGTGTTAAAATACACCACATTTACATGCAGACGTTAAGTTACCTTAAATAAAACCCGACTTACACCAAAGCAACGACATGTTGAGTTACATGGCTACTCGTAAGGTTTGCTAAAACCAGATGCAGCATATTTCCCCATACCATTGTGGCCATACGTTTGCAAGCTACATGTACATGTACGTTAGGCAACGTGAATGGAAAGCTTCGCTGCATCTGGTTTTATACATGTATTTACCACAAGGCCTGTTTACATGCAGTTTCTAAAATACCAAGGCGAAACTTGTCTACACGCATGACTTACTTAGGTTAAAGTGATTTAATGTCTGTATGTAAACGTAGTGATAGTCCAAATTTAAATGGCTTTGACATCTCATTTTCATGCTTACACGCTTGCACTATTTAACATGGTTGTTCTGTAAGGGGCCATGCGAAGATATTATCACTGTCTTCAGTGCTGATTTGCTGCATGGTCCTTAAATTCTGAAATACTAGCAAAAGTGGAAAACCGATTAGAACATTTATACGAATGTCGATGTCAGTTTACTACTTTTTTTACTGTCATGCAGTTCACAAAAAGTTAATTCGAACCGTGCCAATTAAGTGTCGATTTAAGGACGTAAAACTAATCTTGACTTGTGTGAAGTGGTCCAACAATCCTTGAATGTTGAACAGGGTGGCTGTACCACGAAATATTCCTAAAATGCACGATTCGTACATACCCCAAAACAAGCCGTTATTTGCGCATACCAATGTCCCACCTGATGGCGACAAATGTACGCAAATTCAGGCTACATCATTGCCTACATACCTCTTACTGTCTTACATGCAATATGTGCTGTAATGGTTTCCTTCAAGAGCATTTATTTCCCTTTCAATTTGACATTTTATCGTATTTACTGAGTTACTGGCCTTTTTCTTAGAAACTGATTTAGCATTTATATTAAGGGCTAAATGAAATTGAGAGAGAAATGAGAAACAATACCCCTAGGCGATCAGAGTAAGGATTTATGTAACGTGGTCTAGTGTCCAGTCCAGTTTTATCGAAAGGATGCATTTAAAAGTAGAGCGGTAGCTGGGACAGCTACAGGTGGTTGGTAATTGAATTCAATCATGTTTAGTGCCTAGCGATTAGTCAATTAGCGGGCATTGAAAGTTGAGTATTGGGGCACTGCAATTGCTCAAAATACATCGCAGTTTGTAATACTATTGTATAGGCTGCTACGGTGTATTTTTCTTGCATTTATTTATTGATGTGTTCAATTACTAAGTATTTTTATCGATTGTCATAAATAATTTATAGGTATTTTATAAGAAGAACTAGGATGTGATCCGAATAAAATAAAAATAATGGCTATAGTTTGTGATTCGTGTCATTTCGCATGAAATTAACATTGACAGACACGGAGGAGGATATTTCTGAAATTATTACAGTCACCATCTCAATATTACCATCTTATTAAACCCAACATTAAATGAAAGGCGTATTTAAAAAACCTTAAAAGATTTACAATTTAAGGAGGTAACCAGACTTCAAATATCACAGTTGTAAAGGCGAAATTACCTTGATTCTGTCTAAAAATCGTAAAACTGAATATAATAAAAATACGAGTTCACATTTCAAAAGCGAAAAAGGTACAAGTCCCTATAATGTACATTAACAAAGTCGCACATTCGAGAACTGTACTACAGAGTACATTGCTTCAAAAACAGGACACAATTTCCAGTTATTATGGCAGATTTTCAATTCTTTTTTGAACAAGTCCATATTCCAAATACACGTACCATCTTTATTTGGATTAGTATTAAAAATAATGGTTACCCTTACATCACCACATTCAAAACAAAATCAACATTTACTTAATCATCAATGAACAAAACATGACAAGGGAGAATTATTTCAATTTTTCCAACCTTCATTCAACCATCATTAATCATCACTAATGCATGGCAATTGTTTACTTCTTACTCAAATTGGTATTCCGAATAACATATTACTGCACCAGCACAGAAAAACGTAAGGCTTTTAATAACCCAGTCCTGAAACATTCATGGACTTAGCACAAACTTAATCATCGATGAACAAAACACGAAAAGAGGGATATTTCCAGTTTTCAATCTTCACAAACCATCATTCAAACAAAATCCAACAGTAGATCATTCAAAAAACATAAAAATTTATCCAAAAAACGAGCTTCGTTACATTGATTTTCCTATAGGAAGGTCCAAGTCAATTTACGGCCCAACTATCCTGGATAAATTGGGAGAAAACCTGATCTCAAGCACTATCCTATGAGATCAGCAATCCATAGACCCAGCAGGTCATTAATGGTCATTCGGTCATCAAATCGTGCAGATTTCCATCTAAACCAACAACGCGTATACGGTTTCACGGTTCCTGAGGAGGCACGTGCCTGGGAACAAAACCCCAGCGCTGTGATGCCAAACAAAACACGGGTTCGCATTGTGCCCTTGTACGGAGGCAATTGCATCATGCCCATTGATATCGCTCAATGTGCGGCTTACCATGCAGCGCCATAAAGGATGCTGGAGCAAAGGTCCATCCTGTGGAAAGGATCCGTTTGCGGCTGTGCAAAACCGCCTTATTCCAAAAAGGGGCTAATGAGATGCGGCCATTCCGTCAGATGCCGATTATCATTGGCTACCAGAAATCGGCCTTTCATTGGTCCAAATCGATGGAAAAATTCCCAGAAACTCTTATTCCGATAGGCGAACGAAAAAAAAAAAATCAACGCTGAAATTCTGTCAGAAACAGCAGTGAGTTTAATTTCTTTCAAAGCGCTGCTGGAGAGGGTCCCACCTTCTTCTTTCGGCCTCAACGTCGCTACAACAGTCTTTTTTCGAACATCATTCGCACAATACTCAACCCAGGGAGTCCATTCATTGAGAAATTCGAGGAGAAACATCAGAGTATGAAAACTTGATTCTGCAAGATTCTATCGATTCTGCAATATTCCGACTTGTGATTTGAGGTCGAGGGTAAATTGAATATTTTGACTTTGATAATTTGAAGTATCTTTGAAAATTGGCGTCGTTGAAAATTGGCATCTTTCAAATTTGCCATCTTTGAAAACACCAGGAAACCATGAAAATTCTTGAAAAATCATAATTGGGGCAAACTCATTGCACTAACGCTGGCTTCCATTTCTGCAAAAGTGCTTGAAATCCAAAACGATAACAGACAGCGCTGCAGAATCCATTTACATATTTGCGGCGCTCGTACGTGGAACCATAATTTCGCTGCAAACTCGTTGAGTAAGTGGGTGGAGGATAAACGGAGTAATTAAAACCCAGAAAAAAATGAAAATCGAGAGGCAATTCAACCAGACCACCTAAAGATCGCAGGGGAGAAAACCGCCCTTTTTCGATAAAAAAAGCCGCCTTGACGTCATCTTCTTCTGATCGGTCATCATCGACAGTCATCTGCAGTTGACTTTACAAAGGCCTGAAGGACCCTGCGTGCGACAGGGCCTCGCCCCTTGCCAGGCATATTGGATTGCTGTCATCGCCAGATTTCGTCCTTTTCTTAACAAAGAACTCCTCGTGAAGTTCAATTGAAAATCTCGGCACCGCCATGGATTACGTCCTCCCCGAACTGGCCATGGACAGCAGCGGCGCATTGTTCAACACCAGTGCCTGCAGTGGAGCCGTGCGCTGCGCCGATTTCGGCTTGGACTTCTTCTCCACTTCCGGCGCCAACCCCACGACCTCTGACCCCTCGTGCGCCATCATGCAAGGGGCGCCCAGCTACGACAGCCCCACGATGACCGAGGAGGACGTCAACGATCTGCCGTCTTGCGCCTTCGCGCCCAGGGGACCAACTTCGGCTGGACCGGTCAGCGATGTCCATCAGCAGTTTGTGGCAGTCACCTACCATTCAGGTAATTGCAATAATGTCCCAAGGCAAACTTGAACTTGATGCTGATATTTCGGACTATTGATGAAGCAAGATTGGCAAACTTGCAGTATACTGTATGGAAGTGGAAAGAGCAATTCTCTTCGGAAAAAATTTCATTTTTCGACTGAATATTTCGACAGTAATAGAAATTACGTTGCAATGCATTCCGGTTTACTAATTTCGTAGCATCAAAAATTATGGCGGAATGTTCATAACGTCCGTCATATCATAGTTTCTCAAAATTAAGAAATTATCGACTTGCCTGTTTTCCTTCATCGCCTATTTAGAAGAAATTCATTATTCGACTAAAAATTTTGGCAGTAATAGAAATTACGTTTCATTCCGATTTTCCAATTCCTTATAGCATCAAAAATTATGGCTGAATGTTCATAATGTTCTTCCTATCAGAGCTTCTCAAAATTAAATAGAAATTGCATGTTTGTTTGGTCTCCTTCATCACTAATTCTTTCCTGAAAATTTCAAACTGACAATTGTGTATGAAAATCATGCGTTTGTATAAACTGTCGTTATATATTTTAAGATTTAAATCATTTTCATGCAATTCTGAGAATGTTTCAATCTCATTTCAACAAAAACGTTCACATCTTGTTCCATATTCGTCAGTGAAAGTATTTTTCGATATTTCAGGGAATTTTTCTGAAGCCCTTTTTCCATGCCAAATTTTATTTGTAAATGTATATCACTTAGCCTTATGAATCAACCTTTCAACTATTTTCACTTCACAATTGTCTACGCAAATCATGCTTTTGTACAAATTGTCAATTTTTGAATGTTATTATTTCATTTTTTTGTATTTTCCAAAAAAAAACATCTTGTACGTTATATATTTTCATTCGCGAATAATTTTGAGAATGTTTTAATCACATTTAAACAAAAATGCTCACACCCTGATCCATATTAGTCAGAGAAAGTACTTTTCGATAGTTCTATCAATTTTACAGAAGCCCTTTTCTCGAGCCAAAGTCTATTTCTATTTCACCTAACCCTGCACTTAGCCTTATAATTCAACGAAATGATTATTCTATTGAATCGACATTATAATGTTTCCAGGACTTTGATGGTTATATTAACTTTAAATTGAAATTTGCTGACTAATTTTGAAGGATTCATTCATGGAATTTAAGCAAGATAAAGACACACATATAAAGAAATTAAATCGTTAATTTACGGTTTCAAAATATAATACGGCTCTTTTTGTCAGCAGATGACCAATGCGAAACAGCATCACGAAGTCCATACCCACACAGCCCTTACCGGGTTCAGAGACACGCAGCAAACATAAGGGAAAGGAAACGAATGCTTAGGTAAGTTGAATTATTTAAACATCATCAAAGCGGAATTTCATTAAAAGCTCTCAAATACCTTAAATTGTCCACCGTAAACAATTCTCAAAAACTCAGGAGAAAAAATGCAACATTAAGCATTTATTTGCAACACATGGAAGTGGAGGGAATTATTTTCGGCATCAAGGCACGCATACATAACATATCAGATGGACAAGTCATAAATTTCCTATTAAAAGTCAACAGGGGTGTTATACGAAGCCCATGCATATATCTTGAAAAAAGACATCCCCCTTTCGGCAAACACTAAGGGCCATTTTCATCATTTCATGCTTTAACATTAGGCGCAAAATCAGTTTATTTTAATGGTTAATGCTTGCGTTACGTAATCTGCATCAGTTTTCTTTACATTACGAAGGCAGCCAAAATTTATGAGGCATAACTGATTCCGTTCATTAAATGAGTCACGGCTAATTAATTAATTTTGCGATGCAGTAATTTGGTTTCGTTTTCTCGTTGCTAGAAATCGTTCGGAAGGAGGCAAGAGCGCGATGTGTATGTAAGTAAATGCCTATCTCTCAAATCAATCGTCTTTTGATCACCTTATTCGTTGATTTTTAGTTCAATTTGAGAATAAACAACATTTCTAACTCGGCCTGACATAAACCAAAGAAATGAATATGCATGGGCTTCAACCCCGACTTCCGCAATTATTAGCATTCAATTCACTGTGAATCAGAATTTTAAAGAAAATTTTGAAATCGCGAAAAATGGGTCCCTATAATAAAATCTATCTCGATAATTTCATGTTTGTTAACAAACATTTTCAAAATTCGCGAGAATTTTCGAAATATTTTTCAATTTTCGCAAAAAAATAAATTTAACAAAATTTTAGTATATTCATTTCTGCACGTATTTCTAGCCTAGTACCTTTCAGAAAATTCGATCCTAATTCCTTATAAGTTATTTCAAATTGTTAACGATATTTCATCCTGCCCCTTAAGACGGGCAATCACTGCTAGCTTCCATACAATGCATGATTGCCTGTACATGGGTGGCAAACAATACATGCATTATCAAATCTGTTATTTTCTATGTCGATTCTTATTTTAATTCCTATATTTTAACCCACCATTTAATTTCTAATTCCTTTAGCATCAATTCGGCTTTTGATGAGCTGCGCTGTCACGTGCCAACTTTTCCTTACGAGAAGCGTTTGTCCAAAATCGACACTTTGCGTCTGGCCATCGCTTATATCGCCCTTCTTAAGGAAATTTTGGTGTCCGATCTGGATCCACTAACCTACATAGAGAGGTGTCTACGAGGGGAAATTACTTGCGAAAGGGGCAACGAGTGGAACACTAGCGGTAAGACCGACTTTTGCTGTTGTTTCAATAATAATTATGTTAGTGTATCAACAAATATTTAGAAGTTATAACACTTAAAGAACAAGTGTATGTTCCTAATTGCACAAATTCGCTTTTACATTAAAAATTGCACAGGGGAGTTTAATTTATTACCCTTTTGCTTAAGCCTTCTTTCATTACATCGATGATATCAATGATTGTCCTCTTTCAGGGGCATACATTTGGATTTCTATTACGTATCGCATTTCGGACAATTTCAAGCAATTTTATGCTGTTTTTTTAATTTGCGGATAAACTGAAGTTCAGGATTTTTAGGCGTCAGTATGTAAATTGGTCAACTTTTTTTGCAAACATGCAGTAGGCAAAAAGTAATAAATCAACGAAATAAATAAAACGATTTTTTGGATAATAAATAATAAAAATAAATAAATAAAATGAAGCATTTTTATGTTATGTTAATTTTAAGACGGAATTTCTGACGAATGCTTTATCGTTCTAGATCTTACAGCGAGGCTATCGTGGATAAACTGGGAAAATCTCGGGGTCAATCCAAACAGGAGAAGCGTGCTGACCACGCTGACCCTCACGGCCGAATGCGTAGGGGCCAGCAATCCAACGAGGCCTATCTGAGACCAATTACCCTAACATCGCCGTTTAAACCGCTCGTGAAATACAGTTTTCTGTAAAATGTGTAAATGTAACGTAAATTAAAGTCGGAGATGTAATATTTATTACTTTCATCGTATTAATTATTGTAAGCTTGAAAATGTATATGAAAATAAAATTGTTATACGGTCCACAAATTTGCATTTTGTATTTGTTGCATGCTGATACAGTGTATACATATGGCACCAGGAATAGTAATTGTCAGACTAGTTTAAATCCATGTATTTTATAAGGCCTAATCTCGCATACATGTTCAGTATGTACCAACCATGTAAACATACATTTAAATAGCGTCGTAAACCTGGTCATATCAATTAGGCCGAACATGTGCAGCTTGCATGGTATTATATGAAATTTCTGAAGTACATGCATATCCGTGTATTAATGTGCCTTATCGGCCTTTCAACCCATATATGAATTATTTGCAAAATGCCAACATTAATGCAATTTTACATGTTCGTAATTTCAACTTTTCTGAAATATTATAGTTCAGTTTCGCTACTGAACAGTTTTTATTAGCTTGGCAGAGATTACAAAGAAAAACAGCCAAAAGTGGAATACTTGGCAAGAGTAAGTTATAAAATTGGTGAAATGTATTGTTGGTTCATTTTAACTAGAACTACGATTAATTACACTAACTCATCAAAGGTCAATTCCTTCACCGATGTGTGACCTTATGTGAACTTAAACTTCCCAGGTTCCCATCATTGCGGTCGTTTTATTTATTGATAGCGTGTCCGTCAATAATTTTATGGTCTCAAATGCATTGTAAGGGCCATGCATGAATTCCGTAAATCGACTCAGGTCTTTGAGCATCCTGTAAACGCTTACCAAAGAGGAAAACCAGCCTAATTCGCCATGAATATCAATTTGAGGTTCTGAGTTGGCACTGGAGCAAGAACCAAAATTCGTCAATTCATTGGACCGCCAATGCATACGCCAATGCATGTACATGTATCTGGGTTGGGGCCCCTTAAAGAAGGGCTCTGAATGCCTACCCATATGCACAGTGTTAATTAGGCGTGAAATTCGTTCGCAAACTGCCATTGATGTGGTCGTTAATCATCCTATAAACAGTGGTCAATGCCACGGAGACCAAAAGCGTAGGTATTTGTCACGCTTCGAAGGGTTTATGCAAACTGCCCTGGACACGATCGACACACTCGCCCCTGCGCGGCGCCACGTGTCCTTATTAGGCGAGTCAATGGGCTATGTAAACGGCTGCGTTTTATGTTCCATAGACGTTTTTATATTCCAAAAATTTCAAGGGTGAATAGACGGAATGGGATGCAGACCTAATTGGCGAGTTTCATGTCGTGTGTAGCGCACTATGACCTCAGGCCGCGTTTAAATATTTTAGAAAAAAAATACGAATGCCAAAGGCTTATGGAAATAAAAAGTTGACTTTATCTTGAGTACTATTTAGTTTTCTCCAAACAATGCCTATAAACGCTGTATTTTTGTCGCAACTTCTTATTGTTATCATAGTTTACCTAACTTGCAAATAAATCAAAGTACAGACAATTCCATTTCTTTTTTCAAGATAATCTCTAGTATGAAAATGCCATGGGCCATAAAGGGACCATATTATACTTATTTGGCAAAAGGTCATGACATGTATTTGGGTGCCATTTAAAAGAATCGCAACAAATTACATTGATAAGTGGGTACGATGCAGCGTAAATATTTTTCAATTAAAACATGCTGCCAAAACACGTGTAACAAAATTACAAACCACCATATCAAATGTATTAAAGATTAATTACGCGTACGAATTAACATGTTTCAACTGTTTAAATGCATAAAATACGCACATAAAAACATTAAAAATATATGTGGCCATATACATGTATAATCATTTGAAATGTAGAAAAAAGCATGCAAAAGTTAAACAATTTGCAATTTCTCCTTTTTTTACTCAAGACACCAGAAAAAAAACCAGATTTATATTAATCTATTACCAAAGCAAAAAAATTACGAAACATGTTTCTTGAAACAAGATACAGTATTTTCAATTCCAGCTTATGTATTAATGCAAATAGACTAACCTGCTTACATTCACACATGCATATCTTATGCATCCTTGCAACACCAAAAAAACGGATGAATTTTACTCATCTGTTGTGTTGTTCAAGCATATAATATGCAATTTCAACTTTTTTACTCAAGACCCGAAAAAAACTCAATTGTAGAAGCAAAAAATACGAAATATGTACTGTACATGTATAACTTGAGTACGATGCAGGATGCTGCATCCTTTGGGTCCATTGAAACAAAACCGATAAACGGCAATGCAGTTGAATGGAAATACAAATTATAAATTCGTAAATATGGCACAAGTTTTAGTTTTCTGGCTTTCATATGAATGAAAACCAGACTGGTGCAAATACCTTAAGGGCTGTTAGCGCTTCGTTGAGGGGTTCCTTCGGGACCCCTTGCTGCTGACACGCGACCATTTCCATTCCCTTCCATGCATTGCAAGCTTCAGTCGAAATGCCATTGTGGAACTACGATGGGCCTTCCCCCTTCCTTATTCACGATGCGGTCCAAACACGGGTATCCCCACATCGATGGGGCCCTTAAAACAGTTTTGGTTCACAAAAGAATGATAGCCCATAATCGTTTCTCTCACTTTTTCGTCGTAGGTGGGAGTTGCCCAATCGTCAGTCTTTGTTACGTGTTTCGTCTAATTCTAAGACGATAATGGACATTGACCGCATTTTATTTGTAATTTGAGCAATATTATAAATAAACCGATTTCATCACAAAACAGGGTGCGATGACGTACATAACCGTGTGCTTAGATGGTGTGAGCGTGTGTTTCACGAAATATGGCATAATGACGACCATAATTGGTTCAATATGCATCCTTATTAACCGTAAAGACCACTTCAGCTATTCATAAATTCATAAGCCCCCACAAAATATGAGCAATGCCTCGGGGAGATGAAAGGGCATGGGAAAATCGTAAATGGACAAACAAATTCAGCATTCATACATGTACTTTTAATTTTAATATGAAGCAATAATTTCTTTCTAAACTTATGATCAATTTTGAATTTATTAATATGTGATGCACGAAAGACATTTTCCCAGAAACTGAAGGTCCTGGCCCTTCCTTCACCATTTTAACTAAAATTTCAAATGTTAGCCACTGGTCATCAGCTCGTTTAAGCCCAATACATGTACATGCGTACGTGTTATTGGAATAAGTGGAAAACCAATTTCATCATTCATACATCGAATTATGATACAGCATAAAGACTTTTCTTTTGAAACAATTTTGACCAATTTCATTGAAAGCAATGACATTTTGAATGTCAATTTTGTATTTATTAATATGTACTGGATGTAATGCTTCAAGGACGCTTTTTTCCAGAAACCATTGCCATCGCCATTTTAAACTCAAATTTCAAATATTTCCCACTGGTGCCATCATCATCTACACGTTGCTGTTTTGAAACTAAACTACTGAATAAAAAAAATACAGATGTACCCCGTTTATTTCCGATTTAGAGGATAATTTTTGTAAAAATCTGACTTACTGAGGTAGTTTCTCGCGTGCGCTGCAAAATTACATGCTTTATTCTTTATGAAATAAAATACCAGGTTTATCCAAATGGGAAGGTTATATTTTTACCGCATCTAAATATTCTGAAGATAAAATTTGAAAATTCCAAATTTCGGAAATTAACAGGAGAGAACGTCTCAGCGAGCATCCCAATGTGTTTAGGCTAGAGAAAATCATGTTCAAATGTTTTATATAATAAAGTACAACACTATGTTTGTCCAAATGGGCAGATTATAGACGCAGTTTACCGCATAGCAATATTCTTAAGATAAAATTTGTAATTTTAAATTTAAGAAATTAACAGGAGTGCATCACAGCGAGCATCCCAATGTTCCCAGCGTTCCAAACAACAATTATAGCCCTAAAATCGTGAAGTTAAAAGTTTGTGTAGCTAATAAAGAGGAATATTGAACTTCTGAAATTACGATCTCAAGCACTTGAATTTTGGTGATCGTATGGCCCCTCTGGCCCCATGATTTACGAGGTGGGGTAGATCAAAAACAGATCTGGCGCATGATTCGCTACCGCACACTTTTCGGCTTTGGGGAAATTCCCATTTCCTGCACTGACTTGGAGTGTATGGGCCACGTGGCCTGCATTCAACTGTTACACGCGGTCCCTATAAGAGGCTCCTAGGGGCGGATATGAGTTTGATTACTTGTGCCGGTCTTTAATGGCGTTTCTAATTGATTTGTTAACCTGCTCGTGATGCTGAGCAGGCCCTCGAGTGGCGCTGCTGAGGCCCTTCTCTCATCCCCTCACAATGGCATTATTGGCCACGATTTCACCCTTGGCTGCCAGCATATTGAACGCGGTAAAGTTTATCTCACACAAACGCTAACCGAATAACATTTTCACATGCAGAACCGAAGGCACCCTCAGGCTCCCTCGCCAAGCGATGAGGGCAAAACACAATTTGCACGCTTAGTTATGATTATCGAAAACATGAGATTTGAGACGCTACATCCAGATCACTACATGTCCACGCTCCAGCTTAATTCCGACAATGATGTTACGGATAGCTTAATGCCCATATCATGAATTTTTTTCTATTTTGCAGGACTTTTCATTTTTTTCTTTGGTTATTTTACTAGTAAGAGTCAGAGATAAACAAGAATTTGAAGCAAAATCAGCCTGTAAGGTTTAATCTATATTTTCCATATTTATTTATTTCTCAAGATCAAAATGTCCAGGAATGACTAGAAAATTTATTTTCATCAAATACAGTACGCGAATTATGAATTATTGAATATTATAAAAATAGACTAGGTATCAAAAATAATATACAATATTTGGTTCTATGGATGGAAATAAATTTGGATATCATGATGAATATTTGCTATTTGAATGATCCTTCGAGTAGCATATACTGTATGTAGCAAGTGGCGTACATGTATATGTAAATAAAAAGTTAATTTTCAATGGGCGTTTTGACGTGTAAGCGTCAAATATAACGTAAATGCTACATACTATTTCCTTCGAATAGCTTTTTACAATTATCCATCCCCGGGATGCTTGAAATACGTGTAAAAATATCCAAATTTATTTCCAACCACATAACCAAATATCGAATAATGTTTTGATGAATAGAATATGTCGAGACGAAACACGATACTGTTACCCTACCGGCATAACATATGTTCAGTGGATCGATTTGCACATACGCCAAACGAACCTAAGGACTACAACAGGTCTATTAATGCTACGTCACTCAAAATGCTTATCAGATGAAATCCATACGTCAACCATTGATATGAAACCAGGAAATAAAATACCTCCGATATAATTTTGAATAGTTTGCTCGATTATGATATACGAGAGCCATTAAAACAGGGGTTCCTAATCTTCAAGTGCAATAGACCCATTTGGCAATCAGGTAAAACCTCTATCACCACTGTTGGCTAAAAAGTCCCAAGAATATTGCGAAACCCTATTATAGTTTATTATCTGCACTATCCCCCCCCCCGGCTTATGCTCTGAAATCGAATTCACAATGTAATATTTTCAAAATGTATAACCATGTAACAGCAAAGTTCAACGACGTACATATAGTTCGTTGTTCCACATTTAGGAAAACTCTTCTTAGGCGATTTGCATGGCACCCAGAGGACAGACGTCCATGCACTCGAAACCATAAATCCAGCATAAAGCGCTGCTAATAAAATGCCAGGTGAACGCAGACTGGGGTAAATAAAACACAGAAATCACAATGAGTAAATAAAAATCCATTGGTGATGAACCCCACCCTGAGCACTTTATGAAAGCATTTCGTTTTCGGTGGTTGGCCCTGAAAAACGCCTGCACAGACCGTGCAATGTGAGTCATTTAATTCTCGGGAATCCCATTGATTGCCAGCCTTCCGTTGGCGTTTAATTATTGCCATCCTTGAATTCAGCAATTCAGACGAGATGAATCCCAGGGTGTGGCACACGTCGAATCTCGGAGGCCCAGTCACGTGGGATGCTCTTCATTCGAGCCACACCCGAATTTCACAACTGCAGGATTTGTGGTTAGAGAACAGTGTCCAGCGTCTAAAATTTGGATACATTTTGCACACTGCTTCACAAAAGCCTTGGTTATTTAAAAATGAATCAAGGAGCTGTGGGGGCGCCATGCCAGGTAAGTATCCAAAATTGGACCTTTTTGTTGTTATCATTGATCGTGCTGAGGGTAAAGTTCAATTTTTCATGTTGTCTGAATCCATACGTTTATGAAATTATTATGACCCCCGAAGAATTAAAATATTAAAGAAAAAAGCGAAAATAATGCCTCTTGAACTAGCAGTTCAAAAGGGCAGGGAAGCTATCATGGTTTGCCGCCTTTAAGGGGCAGTCCTTCTACATTCACTAAATGCCCATGAAAGCTCAAAATAGCAATTTAGGGAGAACTTTGAAGTTTCCATGCCATTCAACTGGATTATACACGTAGGATAATTGCAAAAAATGTGGAAATCATGAGACCAATTTGTTTTTCAGGAACCCGATTGCGGCGGTCTATGTTGCGGTTTTGTTTTGTTGTTACAACCCACGCGTTTACATAATTATTCTGACTCAGAAAACCCAGAATTCAAATATTTTTCAAAAAAAAAAATTAAAATATTGCCCCATGATGCAGCCGTTCATAAGTGCAGGGAAGCTATCATGGTTTGCCGCCTTTAGGGGGCAATTATATGCCATTCGCTAAATGCCCATGAAAGCTCAAAACTGTCATCCAGACAGAACTTTTAAGGTTCCATAACATGCAAGAGGGGCATAGGGAAACTGCAAGAAATTAAAAATCACGAAAACAAATTGTTTTTCAGGGACCCGATTGCGGCGGTCCTGAAGTCCACGCAACCCCGCAGGTGTATCTGGAACAGAAAGTGCTGCTATTTTTTCGTTTATGGCACATGATATTTCTGTGTTCTGGAGGAGTGCTGGCCCTTAGTAAGTATACACACAATCCAGTTTTTGTTGGTGAATTAAATTTAGGACGTTCCGGAAATCAGCGGTTATGGTCAAGGTCTGAAATGGTCTGAACCAGCATCTGTTGACCACACCTCATTAAAAATACGGCGCTAATTTGTCCAAGTGCTTTTCTCTTGGACAGTTATTTTCCTATGCTGTTGTTTCAAATGTCGAATCCCGAGGACGAAACAGGAAATCGAATCGGACTTCCGGAGAAGAAAAGTGACTAGAAAATTCCGCAGGGAACTTAATAAGATGGGCATGGAGGAAATCGACATCAAGGATATTCGCAGTGGTAATTGCTCGATCTTGCATATTTCTTGCATCCAAAGTCACAATTTCAAACTGAAATCATCACCATCCAGCAACTTTTCAAAATACATGTACAGTGCTTGTGACATCAGTTATTAATCGAAATAATTATCTGCAGTGCTTCAAACAGGATCGATATGAAGTTTCAGTAGCATAGTAGGATGACAGTATGCTAAAGATCCCTTTGTTCATTTCAGGCGCACTGGAAAATGTAGTGTCTGATTGCATAGGAGAAATGCAGATACCCAAATACTAAAACACTAAAACCTGCCCATTTGGAGAGCATCGTCGTTTAGAGACATGCATGTGTGCTGCAAACATCATTCTTCATCTCTTTTCACAATCTTCACCACTCCTTATTCTTCTTTTCACGCTTTGACTTTGAGCTTCTCTCTCAACACAATCTTTACAGGAAATCTGTCATACAAATACCATCATTTCCTCCTCACGCTTCTCAACACAGTTACGTAAAAGCAGGCAACTTTTACCTCATTGCTGTCATTATCATTATCGTTCGTTCTAATTGTATTGCATGACCATCATCAATTAACCTGTAATGAAATGGTGCATACATGTAAGAGTGCCTACTGGCCTCATAACCATACTGGCATTATTGCTTTTCTGCGAATAAGTATAGTGCTCGTTCCGTATCCAAAATTATGCTTGATTTTATGAGAAACCCTTACACCTACATGTAGATAACCAAGCATTTCTTTAAAGCATGCATAAAAGACGTGACTCGCCATAATTTCGTCTTTCATAACTGCAACTCAGTGTACTGACTACTGCACATACTGAATGCATGCCACCTGCATGGCCATCTAAAAGCTTTCCATGTTCTGAACACAACGTTGGCAGTGTAAACAGTGTAAATCAATGTGTCTAAGCTAATTCCCTGAATCGAGTCAACAAATATCTTTCCCATTTTTTTCAGTTTTGGATAAAGTGCGGGACAAGTTCAGCCGCAAATATTCCTACAACAAAGATGGCCAAGAAGAGGACGGGGCAGGGACAAGCAGACTTGCGGCTTTCAAAGAGAGACTCATGACTATGCTTTCGATGAAAAAACAGCCCAAAAAAGACAAAACGGACGAAGAGAATCCAGAGGATGGAAAAGAAGGCCAAAAAGACAACGACAGCAAAGTGGCAGATGAGACTATTAGTGTTTAGCAATTGGAAATTGGAAAGCCATGGGCAATTCAAACATGGCGACTAAACAATTGCTCAGACTACAATCAATTAAACAAACGCTGTTTTTACAATTGAAACTGCCGACTTAAATGAGAAATTTGAAACCAATACCCTTGACCAAATCCAATGAAACTAGGCTATGGCCCTTGAAGGCCCTGGCACGTATACATGTACTTGTATCTTCACAGCGTCCACCACTAAAATCAACACATTTTTTTCTATAGCACTTGTTAAATCTTGTTTCGTTGTTGTTAAATACATGTATGCGATTCGGTTTTGCATCCATGCCTTTTACGAATGATTTTCATTGCAGATTTAGTTTCCGGATTTCTCCTATAAGACTTTTTTTACTTTATTGAGTTTTGATCAAAGTACTCCATTACCAAGCGAAAGGTACATACCACATTTTCTCAAATATAGCGTAATTAATTAATTTGACAGCGTTGACATTTTCAATACTCGTTGTTTCCTAATAAATATAAGAAATGATAACGTGATTAATCAGGTTGCTAACTTTCGTCAAGCTGAAACAAGCCGTCCAGCCTGAAAACTTAAAAATTATGAATTCCATGCTGTTATTCAAGAACAATGACGTAATTTCGGATTTGATACGTTTAGCAGGGTAGCCCTCTGGTGTATCACATTATTTGCATGCGCATTTGGATTAATAAATGTATGGTTTTTTGATGGCTTATTTTCCAAGTTTGGTTTCCATACACTAAGTGCCTGCAAGTGTCTGTCTTTACCAAACAGAACATCGCCAAAAAATGAGGCAAAAATCAATGTTTGTTAATTCAGGGTTCCTACAGCTTTAGTAACATAAAATCCCCTCACTTTCCCAGGCTTCCAAGGTTATAATTTTTATTTTCCCCTGATCTTTCGAGATTTCTCATCAACTAATATAAATAAAAAAGAACATGTCCTTTATCTTAAATTAAGTTGTTATAAGCTCTGTATGGAATTTTACTAGGACTATAATTATTGAATTTGTATCATGAAGGGATTCAGACAACATCAAAGTACATGTATTAATGCACTACCTTGTTCGTATTTTTCATTAGGAATACTGAGATGCTCGAAATTCACATTATTTTAATTTGGCAAATTTCGCTATTAAAGTCAAGCCGACCCTACACGGTCAGTGTTACAGACGTTTTTCCGATACTGACAGTTGGGGACCTTACACAGGCATTTCTCATTACTGACGAACATTCGAATTTTCGGGCAACTTACTGCCAGTATTGAAATGGCAGTAACACTGCACGTATAGAGTGGGTAGTACCACGTTCGTTACACGATCAGTATTACTGTCGGTATTTGCTAACACTGACAATAACAATACACGTGTGGGGTCTACATTATTGTCATTATTCCGATACTGACAGTAATTTATCCAAAAATTCGTATAACCGTCATTAATGAGAATGGCACGTCCCTCCAACAGTACTGTGCCCATTACACGATCAGTATTAGGCTACTGTCCGTATTTCATGATTCTGACAGTATGATATCACCAGCTCTGTAGGGTCCCTGTTACGAACGAGTTTTGGCTCATTGGTAGAATTTGAGAATGTGAACAAAACGTCATAATATATCGTAATCCTTACCTCGAAATTTTGTGCAAATTTCCCTGGATACACTCGAAGTGCTGATAACTACGAATTATTGAACCAATATGCCATATTGGAGTTTTCTTTTCATTTTGCCACCAGAAACTACACGCAATGCCGTACCCAAGGGGGAGGGGAACTTGCAGAATACAACCAGAAGAGATTTCAAGCAAAACAACTTTGCCAGGGAGTACAACGCGCTATGGAGCAAATGGCAACATGAACAAAGCTTGCAAACATTCCCACCGTGTGAAACAGCACACTGAAAAATCGGATAATTGATGTCATTGTACAAGATGAAATTCTACTAAGATCGACAAACTGCACATTCTCACTCGTGATGACAATTTATTTATCTTTGCATCCCAGAAACTTTACAAAAATATAGGTGGAAAACACCAGCAAATAGATAAAATCATCCGTTCCAGGACCTTTCATAAAATCATATTTTATACTAATCTTGCCACATAACTGGGCTGATCTTGTTGCATTTTAACACTTGATAATATAAAGTCAATTATATAAAAAAATGCAGCACAATTAATTGATGCAACGTTTATCAGATGCCTAAGTAAAGCCTATAATTCAAATCGCGGTTTTTGGAAGCAGCTAGCGCTACGAAATCCTGTTACAAATATCTACTACACACAGAATCTGCTTTTATAGCTTAAATATTATTTGCATAAATTGGAAAATATGAGCAATTAGTAAAATTAACGAATGTTAATTTGCGTGAATTTCCTACATGAAGTAAAAAGATTACTAATACTAATGCACGCTATAGTTCTAAATGAATTACTAAAATGTAACAAGATCATGATAAACATTTGCAAATAACATTGAGACATAATAGCCACCGACCGCTTACTCGCTGCAACCTAATTAAAATGTGCATGTGTTTGACGCAAATAACTGCATAGTAGATTAAGTTTACTGATGACCACTCTGTAATGCAATGAATCCAGTCTGGTCATCACTGCAGTTCCCTAAATGTTCACACTTGTACATCATGTCGGTCGATTATGCTACATTAAGTTAAATTGCAATATAAATGGTGTGTAACACCTAACTTCGATAAACATATCAGTGTTTTTTATCACTGAAACAGTTAAGCAATTTACAGTCGGCCGCTTTCAGGTTTTCGACAACTTTGCATTATTTTTCCAAATTAGGAAGCTTTTATCTATTATAAAATTAACTTTAAAAACTGCTGATAATGTACTGTTATTCTTTCAGGTTGGTGCCTTTCCTACTAAATCTATTTTCATCATTTTACTGATGGAATCTCTTCAATTTTTCACCAATGAAAAAAGTTTTATTCAGCAGACCAAGTTAGAATTCATCGCAACCTGCCCAGGCAGTAAAAAATCAGAAATTGATAAACAGTTCAAGGAGGTAAAAATTGGTCACATCGTTGAAAATCATTGAAGAATGAAATTTAGGCTCATGTGACGTTACTTAAATTCGTAATTCATTCCCAAGGTATTTTATTGCATGCCGACGTCACCAGTTCCCATAGAGTGTAGAATTTCAATTTAACGTCACATGTGCAGTATTTTCATGTCACCAAACAAATACTAAATAAACATTCTTTAGGCGTAAAGAACAACTCATTATTGCATTAGAAATCCTGGCAGTATATGCACATAAATTCATAATCTACTCTATGGAATGCAACAAGTACAACCCAGAAATGTATTGATAATAATTCCTTCAATCATACACTTTTCACACGTCTATTCACACGCAGGGGATCTCCACAAGTGCACAATGCCGCATATAAATTAATACAAGAAAATGACAAACTCGTACAGTGACCTCGTATTATAAATGTTGCAGGATTACACCTTTGCCAGCTGTAAGTGGGAACCATAATCGAAACCGGTTATAAAACACTTCCTGCCTATGATTATATGGCAAAAGTGAATAGATATCGTAACAAACGAATTTATCAGTTTATTTGGGAAAAAATGATAAATATGATCGAATCAAGAGAAATAGAGAAGTACTTCTGCAGGTCTCGCATATTTCACTATACCCAGTTTAGGTTACTAACTTATTCAAGTGCTCAGAGAAAAAGGATAAGGAAGCTTATGAGAATTTACAACTAAAAACTAAATTATTAAAGATCTTGTATATTTATAATATGGAAGACTAAATCTAAGAGATGAGGATTTTCAGGAAGGCTACAACAAGAGTACAACATCTGCTACGAAACCAAGTCACAATACAAGCTACAATATCCACAATACCAAAAGCTGGCAAATTAAAGCAATTTACTTTTCAAAACTTTACTAAGCTTGTATAAGACGTCAACCTGAACAATGAAAGACCAAATAACTATATCTTCATCAATGTATTTCGTTGAAATAACGTTTTCCAAAGTTTAGCCAATTTATTTTGTCTTTCATAATGCAAAGGCTACTGTCAGGTAGGCATTCTGCAGGCACGTTAAGTCTTGTTGGGGTATGCATGTCAACAATGTAAACCAAACTTGAGAAAGGAAACAGAGTGAAGAGCATGCATGGATTACATAAAAAATTACAAGTAGCAGAATTGTTGCACTCTATTAATATTTCAACTACCATTGTTCTATAATGTCAACAGGGAAGATCTACACATTTCTAATACTGAAATTTAATTCTGCTAATGTCTTTTTAGCAAAAACATAATCAAGCTTGTTATGAAGTCGCCATAAAGGAATACTGGATTTTCCACGAAAACACTTACATAAAAACACTGGAAAAAATACAAACCAGTCAATTAACATTGGGTAATCCGAGGTCACCATCGGAATAAGAGAATTCAATTATTTGCATTTAACGCGTCAAATTTGGTAAGTAAAATGTGCAGCAGCATGATATGCGCGAGGAGCCCCCTCGAATACGTTATCATCTCAGACAGACAACAAAAGAGAATATTCATCAATCGTCATCACAATCGGAGCAAGTTAATTTTATGGAAAAAATGTAACATGAAAAAGTCGTAATGAGTGAATCTAACAAGTGGCAACAAGGGAAATAAAAGGTTTTAATAATATTAGATAGTATCGTAGAATTAAGAAAAAGGATAAAATCTGATCAGCAAGAAAGGCGTATGTGATTTTTGTTGTAAATGCCGCTACTACTTCAATAATAAGACAGGATTAACGAGAAGGATCAAGTCATTGCTAGAGAAAAGAAGGATCAACATGAGCATAACAAGGGTTGTTACACGTGCACCGCATTACGTTTCGGACATTTTAACTAAATTTAAACCTCATTATTATAGACCAGCTTTACAGCACATTATTTTAAATTGCTTCGTCTTATTCAGCAAGATTCCAGGATGAATTTTCCAAATCTTTCCTTAATCAAAACTAGCAAGCAAGCACAATATCTAGGTGCTTTTAAGTCCATGTTACAATCTGGATAACATCTGGATTTCCCCAAGTTTTGACTAGGGCTTTAGTACTAGCAGTGTAACAACCCTGGTGGGTTTCGAGAGTCTTATAATAAATGTAAAGAAATTGCCTCAAATACACTTGGAAGAGTTCCGCTTCATAACAAGGAAGAAAAACGCAAACTGGAGAAATAAATACGAAGTCGGAATCACGGAAAGAGCGCTAATGTGGCTGCCTATATCTTAAAGAGGGCTTTCATCAGCACAACGCCGACGAGCTAATCACTGACGTACAAAGTCGATAGGGCAGTGGTTAGAAAGTCAATTTGCGCTCAAATGGAATTTGGTACCTGATGAGGTTTGCTTATTACCACTGTACACAACACGCACACTCATACACTCTTGTACATACATGCAAGTGAAGTGGGGGATTTGAGCTGTAGTTCCCTTTCCAACTTGCAATGTTAAGGAGGCAAATGTGGGTGGTGTCCATTTTATCAGAGAAAAAGAAAAATAATAAAAGAATTGGCAGCTCACTTTGTGCGAGGAAACACATATAGTCTAACTACACTGTACTTTCAAAATAAGGTCCTGCATTCGTGTACACTATTAAACAGGCAAAACACATCATTTGATGTCCTTTCATTAGTGAAACTATTCAGAGGGTCAGAGAAATTTAAGAAATAACGAAGTCAAAACACGAACAAAGTATCCCACAGAGATAAATTTCATAATAAAAGGCATTTTCATACAATAACATTGCAAACTCAACATTATTTCAATAACTTTTGACCAGGCAAGGCTTCAAATAACTGAATTTCTCCCAGTTACTAAGTCACGATGAGATAGCTGGTACGTCACACCTAAAATTTAAGATGAGGTAAAGCTATTGAAGGTCTTATTTTTTGCAAGTCATCAGATGTAGGAAATCTAACATGGCAAATGGTAAAACGTGGTAAATGCTGAATAAATTGGGTTGATAGATCACCCCCTATCACAAGGAATTCACTGACTGAATTGGAATGAAGAGTGCAGGACCTTATTTTACGGACATATAATTTAGTTTCATAATTCAACTGGTGCAAATTTGCAATTATCACCACTCATTGGCAGAACAGGGCAAGCTGAGCAAATCATGTAATGTGATTGCATGTGCCTTGTATGACGTTGACATATGTGCTCAACATGGTTCTCGTGATGTCAAATATAAAGCTTTGCTTATGCCTTCAGAGCACGATGATTACTTGCAAATCAACGAGTAACATTAACTAAAAATTGCAAAATAAAAGCCATTCTCAATAGCTGAAATTTAGTCATGTCAGCTAAAAGGCGATCGACGGGAGAAAACCCTGAACTTAAACTCAACTGATCCTAAGTGATTTCACCTGATAATGGCAACATGTGTTTAATAATAACATTTTAAACTGTGATCGGCGCTGCCTAATTCAACTGTACAATCTATTATGTACAATGTACACTGGCACTGTGAAAGAACCTAGGTCAACACAATCTGATTAATTTGTATTAAATAATATGGAAAAAATTCAAAGCTGGAAGTTCTAAAAACCAAAGAAAAGGATATACAAGTATTTATATAATTATATACAATGTCCTAATTGCGGACAAACGTATGACCCAAAAAGCGTGTAATCCGAAACTGTGGCCCCAGGTCAAACTATTCAAGGGTTAAAAGGAAGCGTAGAAAGAAGGGCAGGGCCAGAAGTGGAAATTGTTCTCATGGAGGTAGCAACAATAATATCAATTATAAGGGAAAAACGAAATCGTGATTTGGGAATTTGCAAGTGTTGGTGAGTTGAGAAGATACATCAAACCTGGAGTTAGACCGTGAGCCTGGTGTGCCTCGCTGGACCATGGCAACCCTCGGATGATCGAGGGAAGAGTTCCAGTAAGTGCAATCTAGGGCAGCACGAACAATATTAAGTCCAACTTAGTTGAGAACTGCCCTTTCCCAAGTGGATCAGGAAAGGCGGAGGACTCGAAAGTTTGTGAGGGACTTGGAAGCTGAGAGACCAGGCAACAACATGTGTGACACCTAACTGGGGGACAATGCTCCTGCTGTAGGTACACCATTGATTGTCACAACCAGCTTCCTTGAGCCTTCACAATTAAAAGAAAAGAGACATAAGTATTCTAATGTGCTTAGTAGCCAACCAATTAATTGCAAGGTTTTCCTTAGAACTACATGTATTCAAAAGTAGATATTTGTGTTTTCACATTCAATCAACATTGAATGAGAAAACAAAAACTCAGTTCTTGCTGCTATTTTAAAGACAAAATTGTGATAGGTATCTAATTTCTCACACCTTGATCATAGCTGCCAGTACCACAAACAAACAGTATGAAATAATAATCATAAAGTTATAGACTTCAAAACTGCCTTAAAACGTCAACTCATCAAACATTTTGTATAGTTCACTCGATGATCAGAATAAAAGTTAGATCAAAAGAAATATATTCTCATTATCTGATGCAATTTTTTGCAGCCAAATTTTTTTGCAACAACTGTTTTCACAAATCAACCATCATGGATTGATTAAAATGTGAATCCAATGGTTTTGCACTATGTAATTTCCATAATTCTCAACTAAATAACCAAACTTAGAACATCAAAGATTGGCTCTGACTTACCTGCTCTGTTCCTATGTTCACATAACCAAATTCCTTGCCATGTACCCATATTTAATTTTCCATCTGTGATTGGGATTGTTAGATCAGCTCCAAGAAAGCATGCTTTTACATGACCAGGCTAAAACAAAACGGTTAACAAGGTAAGGTTATGGGATATAAGGCCACAATATCTGAAAGCTCACCCAAATTAAACTTACCATGTCATCCGGGCCCTCGGAAGAATGTCGATATGGCAAACTCTGTGTGAACAGCAAAAATTCAGATTTAGTTTCCAAGTACATAAGCAACTCGAAAGCATTAGTGTAAGCATTACAAAGTAAGTACATCTCCATTATTTACATACTACAGTATTATAACTTCTTGTACAAAAAATATTAACATAAAGCAGTTCAACATAAAAAAGTAGTACATGTCTAAGCATCAAAGGTTACAGATGTTCAAACAAATTATCAAATCACTTACCTCAGGGACAATCTTATTAAGCACCATTTCCATGTCTTCTCTGTGTATTTCAAAATTAAAAAGTTTCAATAATGAAAAAATGTCCATAAATTAATAAACCATTCAGCTAATCTTTACATTGATGCAAAATGATTACCTAACATCTGGGTCCCAATTCTGAAGAAAAGAGTTATCAAAAGGAATGAAAGGTTAAATCTTGGGAAACTATCATGGAATTCATCAATAAAACTATAAATAAACAATTACCTCGTTTAAGGCCAAGCTGGCAGATGTATGTAGTACTGAAAATAACAGATAAAATATCATGATGGCTGGCTTCTATGGTAGTTAATTTCTCTAAGCACATGATATTATCAAACGCCAACTGGTTCGATTCAATATTAATAAATTATGAATGTGCTGTAGGCCTATAGGCTACTGGAAATGTAGGCACCTTTCAATGCCTTGGGTAAAAAACATAATTATATCAACAGTAGGTCACATCAGCTATATTTGCACGCAATATATTATTAGTGCACTGCACAAATTCAATATCTTGGATCACTTAACAGGGCCTCCTGATTAACTATGACTAGACTAACAACGAGGCAGATGAAATGCTTACATAAAATATGCAGTTTGAAAGATCCCCAGCTTTCAAATGTTATAGGAAAAATTTTATTAAATTTCTGAATATTTAAAAACGTTCAGGCATTCTAAATATAAAGCATGCCATCTATAGAGCATAAAGGTATCAAACCGACACCATGCAAGGATTATGCACAATGTCTACATGTATGCTCTAGCTAAGTTTTGCAGTGAACCGTCAAGTTAGTGACAAACCATGAAAGAACATGGCATGATAGTTGTAAACCCCTATATTATTGAATGGCTTTTGCTGCTAACTGTCCATTGTTCAGGAGATCTTCAGCATATAAAACCAGAAAAGAACCTTCAAGGTTGATAGCGTCTCATACGAAGTTTGGTTTTACAAGTAAAAGGAAAGCAATAAAATTCGACATGCCTCTAGTTTTGTTGCTTTCCCTGTACTTGCAAATAAATAACAAGAATAATAACAAAAGCAGGTAAGTGCAATTTTTTCTAGGCCTACATGTGAAAATATCATTACCAAATTACCAATGGACAAAAGATTGTAGATAACCCTACAACAACAACAAGGCTATCAAAACTGTCGTATGCAAGTCACTAGGGAAAGGAAAAGTTCTTGTAAAGATGAAGAGTAGCAGAGAAAGAGAGAACCAATTTTGAATCAAAGCGGTAGCCAAACGTAGTTTTAAACAAGATGCCCCCAAAAATATTATACAAAGTGTCAACCTGCTATGGTAGAAATGCAGGCTAATCGACATACAGTATAACCAGGAATAGCGCTATAGGTGTTTATCAAGTACTGAAATAAGACGTACATGTACTTTATTTTGTATCAAGCAGGAAGGAGTAAAATGATCACCAATATATGTACTGGCCAGAGTTCGTGACAGATCCTACTCTCATCCATAGCATGGGCTTCACCAATCAAGAAAAATTGGCAAAAAGACTTCAGAATTTGCGAATAGATTGTAAATACACCAGAATGGCTAGCTATTTCAGCAAAATAATGCATAGAAATCTTACAAGGCCAAGCATACAAATGCCATGTTGTAGTCTATACAACGAACCATGAAAGGGACATTTATCGGACAGCCTTAGTTATATATTAAAATGCTATATAATAGATACAGAAATTATACATATAATCATGTGGTTAATCCACGAATGTAATATAGAGATGTATACATGTACTGTTCAAATGCACCTTGGCATCGGTTAGCCAACTCACGACAAATGCCCACCTATCTGCAAAATTTTATAATAGAGACTAATTTTGTACGGAAACGCAAAGTACAATAAGTTTCAGTAGTTAAAGAAGTCAACAATTTTACAATGCAAGTTAATTCCCATTTGCTGATAATTGGGTGCATTAATTCCCAGCCTCTGTATGCCGTTGCAGAACAAATTCAGGATAAAAAAATACTGAGTAAGATACAGGGACCTTTAACTGGGCCATGAGCTGGATGTCATACTTGAGGAAATTTAGGCAAATTCAATACCGCAAATGTCTTGGAATGCTTTTACCAGCAGTGACCTTGCTAGCATAGAATGTTAGGCCTGATTTGCCTTTGATCAGTCCCACCCTCATTTTCAAATGGTTGTAGTACTTACTTTGTACATGGCAAAGGCCGACGGAGAATTGACTAATTTCAGGGATTTGTTTCAGTATTTCATCCGTAACTAGATGGCATCCCCTGTGACACGGCCGTAAGTTTATTTTTCGTTGAAACCAAGCAGACCCATATTGTAGACCCTTGCTTGAAGTCGCCATATTAGGGGGTCATTCGACTGAAGTTGACGGACACCAGGGGCGTTCTTGTCGCAAACCAGAAAAAAAGCAAGGAATGCTCTTGGATTATTAAATCCTGTACAGTTCGCTGTCCTAATTTTTTATCAAACAATAATTATCCCACTTTTTCTTCAAGATATCTACATATATGAATTTTGCAAAGGAAGCTGTGTTTCAAACGGAATTCTTTTTACTTTAAATGTGCAATTTTGCACATCCCTGTATTTGTACAGGGTGTCGAGAGAAACAAATTTCCCAATAACACAATAATTAAAAAGGGAGATTAATTATATTTGCCGTCAAGTTTTAGCACTCATGTAGAGTCGACGAAAAAAATAAAAAATGAAAAACCATTACTGTTAGCCTCTGTTCAAAAATAGAAAACGCAGAAATTGTTCCCACAAACAATTAATGAACAACTTAATATTTATTTTTGGCCTTAAAAGTTGCCTTACAAAATGTGATAAATATCTCAAAAAAGGTTGATTTTTTTGAATATATTAAGCTTGATCAGGCCAATAAATATAATGCAATAATAACCACAATATAGTCCTTTGATAATTGGCAACAAGCTACGTGTTAAAAATTGTAAAAATGGAATATTGAATGGCAATATGCAAAATTCATTATTTTCAAAAATCACTAGGCCTATATGTTTATTGACACGGCTATATCATTTTTTGCGGATCGTCCTATTGCAGCGAGACTTGTGTAAAGCTCTTCTTACAGAGGATCGTGCTGGTTGGAGCCACCTGGTTTGAAAGAAAGAATAGTAATTTAATTTCAGATCCAAGAAAATCAATATAAATAAACAAAATCTCACTATAAATTTTTCATATATAATTTTGTAAAATGGAAAAATATTTTAAGTAGTTCTGGCTAAATCGAATTTAATTATATTTATAAACACCGAAAAACAAAAAAATAACTTGACTGTTGAAAACATTTTACCTGTGTCGAGGATTGTAGAGAGACCTTTTATTTAAGCTGCAAACGAATGCACTCTTAAAACTGTATGGTAGAATCACTTTCTAAAGAAAAACAAATCAACACATTGGACGCAAAAAAATAAAAACAAAGAAATTCAAGATTGAATAAGTACATTGATAAGGCGACCTGTTTTGCATGGACTGGCAGATTTAAGAGATGCGTTTTCTGCTCGCAAAGATCCTTTAAAACTTGATGCCCTACAAAAAATTAAATTAATTTGGTATTGAATGCAATATAGTTAATAAAAGAAATAAAATTCATGGGACACACCTGTATCCCGCTCCTGGTGGTATTTCATCTCCCATGCATCCAACAGATTGGCATAATACTGAGGACTGCAGAAGAATTTGTGGTACTTATACGTCAGATGTGATGGGAAAATTCGCTTGAAGTGTTCTGCTCGGCTGAGTTCATCTTCAGATTCCGAAAGATGAAAAACATCTTTTGGTGATAAATTCTTCAAAATTTCATCGATGTACTAAAAAAGAATAACACTTCAGTTATTAACGGAATTATTATAAAATCAAAACAATGAAACTGCTATACTCACAACATATCTGAAAATAGCAAATGGGCAATATTGTCCTAATTTGAGGGAATCTGATGCTAAAATCCAGCAATCATTGCAGTGTTCATTTCATCTGAAAATGCTTGCTTTATTTTGAGCGCCACAGGCTTCCATTTCTAACAAATAAATTGTCTTCCTTACCTTCTTTCAAATGTTATACATCCAAACTTTTAGTGAAAAAGTATTTACAGAAATGATTTTGCAAGAAAGCATTGTCTTTGTCAAAACCACAATTTTGAACAAAAGTCTTCCATGTCATAACCCAATTAAAATTGCTATATCAGTTAGAGCATACCAAAAAAGACAAAGATATGTCAGGTGAACTTTATAAATTAAGAACAATTGTGTCCTTTTTTTGTCGATTTAAATTCTTTCCCGAGTATATCAAGTTATGTGACTGGTGTATATGCATTTTGATGCATGTCGTAATTCAGAAAAAATTCCAAATTAGCTACATAATTACTACCAATACAGCAACAGGGTGAATTCACTGACCTCTTCTCTTTGATAGACAGCATACCTCCTTTGTTTAATTTTTTCTTCCACACTCAACTCCGTATCCAACAACCTCAAGTCCAAAGTCACAAATGTTGGCTCAATTCTTAAAACAGATGAAGACAATTAAAATGTATTGCATGGTGGTTTCTATGAACACCTGAGCAGGTTTCACACAGATTATTTTAAGTCATACTGTAGATGATTGGCTAATTCCTCTCTAGTAACTGCAGACAAGTGCGAGGGAAGCTTGAATCCGGCCAAGTTCAAAAGTTCTGTCAGCATTTTCCCCTATCAAAAACATTTTCGTTGTTAAAGACTTTAAAAATCGTAGTTTTTTTACACAAAAATATTTCACTTACCTTCACAGAAACATCTAACTCTGAACTGGAATGCAAACTGAAAGTATGAAAAATATTTAAAAAATGTGCTTAATATATAAACTAGTACTGCCAAATGAGTACAAAATCAAATGAAAACGTTCAAACAATTATTACCTTGGAGAGATATTCACTTCTAAAAGCCATGGTTTCAGGGAAGAATCTAGCATTATATCGAAGCCAAACACCTCGTGACAATTGTAATTGTTTTGGACGTTGCCACGGGTCAAAATATTGACACATGGTTCACAGCTATAAACAAAAATGTGCTGCTGTTGCAATTACAAAGATCAAATACAGAGCATTACTTATACAGATTGTTTCAACTTAATTTCCACAGAACGCCAAATTGCCTCGATATAATTACCAACTAGAATACTACATTTATAGATAAACTCGTCAGATTGCATTCGTGCAGAAATACAGCAACATATTTTTTCACCTAACGATTGTCTTGATAATGATGTCTGAAATGTTATCCCAAATCTCTGATGTGTTTATTCCACGTTGAGAAAGGTAACTCCAAAGGGTCTTCAAACTCCTGAAAATAATGAACAAACCACAATAAAAAGTTTATGAAATACAATTTTGGATGAGAAAGTTAGCATGATAAAAATTATTTTTGAAAGTCCATGGTTTTAACCAAATTCTCCAAATTGTTTTAATTTAGATTGAAAATTCAAACCGTAGGAAAACTAACCACTTGTGGCCATCATATGAATTTCCATCGCTGCTAATGGTGTAAGCTTCATGCACTTTATTAACGCTTGAATTCGTTAAATGCATGAATTGGTTTCTGAGGCTGTGGACAGCATTGCTATACCTATATCGATAAGTCAAAATATTATCATACAAACTGTAAGCAGACTTGTAAGAAGATTTGCAAACATTTCCATACTCACTTCACTGATGCAAATCGGACTAATCCATCATCGTAGAGGTAGATGCGAAGAGGATTAAAAGATGGAATGTAAACGTATATCCTTAAGTCAAACTTTGAACCATTTATAAGATAAGGCCGCGCTATATATCTACAAAGTCAGTAAAGACTTGTTATTAGAATTATCTAGTTCAACTAAATTATAAATAGGATTGCATTCAATAAACCAACCTTTGAACGATAAAAGTTCCTTGTTTGGGAAGCTGCCCAAATTTATGAATAACATGAATACCCTTTCCCCTGGCTGCAGCAGGCTATGAGCAGGAAATGAAAAAATATTGAATTTTGGTCAATTGACATAATATAAAATAAATCTGCACGATGGAAACGTACAGGTTTTACAATCCAACGTGGCTTGTTCCCATAATGATTCCAGGCCAGCCATATTTTCCGCAAATCATTAGGGATTACAAATGTAGTAGGAACAAATCCAAATTCCTGTTTAGAATGCAACTGTTGCATTCGACAGATATTCTTCCACAATCTGTCCTTGCGACCTATTTGGAATGTCCCAGGATAATGATTGACCTAAAAAAATCGTGAAAATTTAAATAGATACAGGTAAGAAGTACATGCAAGCAGTGAAACAACCTTGCCTTCTGGTAATCACGCAGGTATTGAAATTCAAAAGCTTTCATATGTTTGCCCCAAGTTCCAATCCAATTATTTAATTCTAAAATGGAAACAAGTGCATCAAAATGGTAGGCTTTAATTTTTTTTATTCCGCAAGGCTACAAATAGGGATAAAAAGAAAATTGACTTACTTCTAGTAAATCGAAAACCGGACGATAAAAGAATTTTTTTCAATATCACAGGTGTGGTTTTCGTAAGTTGCCATTTCATGATTTTTTTAGCATCTTCTGATAAACAATCTAGAATTAGTAAAATTAAAACAAAATTACTAACAGTTGAACTTTAGCAGAACTGACAACTTCAACTCATTTCAGAACCTTTTTGATGAGTTTGTCCTGGAAGAATGAAATTAATAGTTGGCGGACAGTGTGGAAAAATGCTAACGCGCAGAGGCCCAAGGACGGCTTTGCTTGCAGAAACCTCCAATTTTTCAAACGTATTGCAATTCACATCATTTTGGCTAGCAGCACTTCCTGAGTAATAGGCACTTGATGTCGTGGTTATCGACAAACCGTCATGTAATGAAAATGAACTAAGAGAATCACTCAGTTGTGAAGAGAGTGATATGTCATCATTCGGATTGCTATTAGTATTGTTATTTAGTGGAACATCTGTAAATACAAGAAAACAAAATTATCAAATAGATCATAATTAATATAGGAAAGGGTGGCGCCAGCTACATACAATTTTTAATAAGGCAAAAAGATGATGATGTGCTCTCCGTCTTTTCAAGATGATTAATGTCCATCAACGAACTGCTAGAAATGGGAAGATAAAACTTATATCAAAGATTTGAACTATAGATGATGGTTGAAGCCCCTTAAATTTTGAAAAACTTCAGATAGATAGTAAATCGTTAATATTTATTGCTTAGTTTCACCAATATTTCAAAATTTAATCTCCATTATTTAATATTTCAAGAAATTTAGTATATTTTTGGTAAGTAGAATCATTATCATGCATGCAAGTAACTATTCATGCTAGTATGACCCCCTTACCAATGGCTACCAGGGGCAGAATCCATGCTCCAGCTATCTTCAGTTCCCAGCGAGTCATCTTCTTCGTCAAATGCTTCTACTTGAAGATTGTCATTACACGGAAGTTTGGAATCAGGCACTTCAGAGGAGCCCCAATCATTAAGCCTTGGGTTATCCGAAATACACAACAAGCTGGTCCCTACATTTTGTGAAACATGTTGCCCATTTTTTGACAGACCAGTGCGATGGGAGACATTTGATTTGGCCATGTTATGATAGCGGTCTTTGAGAGTCAGATTTACCGATGACAACCCTGTGCAATTATCAGCATTTTTACGGCATATTTCATTTGAGTTTGGATCATCCATCTCACTATCTAACAAAGGCTGTGACTTATTCAATAAAGCTGTCAATGTAATTGGTAAACCCAAATAGCTGCAATTCGAAACGTGATGCCCATCGCAGTTTATATCCTCAGTTATCAGACCAGCAATGGAGTCTCCCATTGTATTATCTGCCATTTTTTTAAAATATTTTGTTATCCTTAATCAGATAAGTCATAACAACGTCCAATAAAAATTAACTAATCTGAGTTTAAAAGCACATAGAGATAAGACCGATGGATAAAACACCGTTATCATTTTCCAATATTATCCTGTAAAAACAAAAATACAACAAATGATATTATTTATTTGTCAGTTAGTAGCTTCGGCGAAAATTATCACAAACATGAACAAAGTTTAGTTTAGCCGATTATGCTACACCCTGTACATGCATGCATGCTCATCATGAATTACGAATAACGACTGAATTTAACTGCACAAAAAACAATTATCAAACACGAATGAGTGCTGTTTAGGTCCACTTATAAACCTGTTTTATTAAGGTTTCTATATACATGCATAGGTGTAAATTATTTCTTTGCGAGATTTAGTTTAGAGCAGGCGTGGAATGTTGCATGAACGGGGCTATTGTGCCATTCACTGTTCATGACTTTAGTGAATCCCACCAGTTTCAAATTTTTGGATTTCAAGAAATATTTAATAAGTGTAATTCTTACTTGATTTCACGATATCTCGAACGTCAAAAACGTTAATGACTGAAAACACAAACTTGACAAAATTGCCGAAGACCATGCGGTCTTTCCCAGGTGGTCGGCAGTCTGCAATGCACCTTGGCCGCCTGCTCAAGACGTGTGACCGTCTATCATGTCGTTGATTTAATCACTATAAATATCCCTAGCCATAGCAACGGTATTTTATTAATTCATTTTTAATTACACTTGATGGTAAATAATGGTATTTATGCTAAATGATAAATTCACTATCGCTGAAGTCCTTCAAATGGTGTTGAAGATTAGCGACAATGTGAAGATCATTTACCCATTTGTTCTAGTGTGATGAGCCAGGTAGACGAGAGCAGGAGCCTCTTGGACTACGGAAGCCTCTTGCCCATATGAGCTTCCGTACTGGACGAGCCAGGTTTCATCTTCGCGGCTCAACTCAAACTTATTATTTTATCATGGAAGACCATGAGGATTCTTATTGTGTAACTTTAAATAATGGTCATCGTATGCCACTGGTCGGATGTAAGTAGTAATTGCAAAACCATTGAATATTTACGGCATAAATGCAGCAAGTGTCAGGTACAAACTTTTCTGGTACCGTACCTGACCGTATACTGCAATTGTTTGCAGTCTCAATATGCCTTAGGAAATTATTTCAATTTATAATTAAATAAAGTTGTTCACAAAATTCTTCATGTATGAACTGTTGACAATTGATGTCAATGGATGACATGCAGCATCTAGCCCACTAGAACATGAACTGCAGTTTCTCTGCAGGATATATATTGGCTCTTCTTGGCATGGAAAAATTCATTTTTACGAAAACTACATCATAAATGTACATGTTTTTCAATCCACATTTATTTTCGAAAGTATTTATAAGTAATTGCTGATGTGAAGTAGTGAATTTAATTGACAACAATTTTAGTGTTTGTTGTATTACAGTGGGCACATTCAAAATTGTTGGCGTTCCAGTCGTGTGGCCTGTTGTTAAATATGCACTTGAGATAGGATACAGATCCTTTGGTAAGCGACGATGTATAGCAATTTTCAAAGAAGACATCTTTTAAATTATATAAATATTACGAATGTTTAACAAAATATAGACACTGCGTCGGTGTATAGGAATGAACAAGACGTTGCACAGGCAATTAAAACGTACAAACTTGGCCTTAATGTAACGAGAAAAAGCCTATTTATTACGACCAAACTAGGTAAAAGCATATAGTTCTTTGTCATCTGTTTATTAATTGAAACAAAAACTAATTAAACTGTATTTGCTTCATTGAAGGTCCTGCAGACCACGGATCAGAAGCATGTGAAAATGCCGTTAGGACATCTTTGCAAAAATTATCTATTCGTTATATCGATTTATACTTAATTCATTGGCCAGGAGTAGCAGGACTTGATCCTAGCGATCCATCAGCTGCACAATTGCGCAAGGAAAGCTGGTTGAAAATGGAAGAGCTCTACAAAAAAGGTAATAAATTCACTTCAATTTGAAGTCACCAATAATTTGTTAGTGATAGCTGCAACAATTTTTTTAAGTTTTAAGTCTGTATAACAACAGTATTGGCAGTGATCAAGGTGCTCTATTTTTTGCATGCAAGTTAATTTTCATAGCAGAAAATCTGATCTGTTCAATACCTTAAAGTTGTGATTAAGAAGGTGTGAAGTTGGATGAACTCGTTATTCTTCTTGGACTTTCAGGCCGATTTAAAGCAATCGGAGTTAGTAATTACACTTTGCGGCATCTTCAAGAGCTTCTAACATATTGTACCGTGAAGCCTGCAGTATTACAAGTATGGCATATGTGATTTTATTATGTATCAGTAATTATAGCTGTATATGTAACTGTACTTGCTTTTTTGATTGTAAGTTTTAATTTTGCCAACAATCTTCCAGGTTGAGTATCATCCACACCTGATTCAAAGAGACCTATTTGAATTTTGCAAAGAAAATGACATTCATTTGCAGGCCTATGCATCTCTTGGCACATCTACAAACAAACGGGTGAGAAAGATTGGAAGTAACTCATTTTTGGAAAATAGTAAATGGTTGGAATGTTTAGTTTCACACTGACTTCATTATTCTTGGCAGGTTGCATAGTTTATAGAATGTATTAGATTTACTGAATAAGATCTCAACTTCTGATGGCAATCAGTTTTAAGCTTCTGGCATTATGTTGTCGCTTACATTTGAGGCATGACGTTTAAACCTTGATCACATTTCATATTCTATATTTTAGCTAATGAGTGACCCAGTTGTGAACGAAATTGCTAGAAGGAATGGCAGAAGTACTGCTCACGTGCTTCTTAAGTGGGCGCTGCAACAGGGAATTGGTAAAATCTCATTTCAGAAATATTCAGAATTATACTTTTGTTGTTGGAATTAAATTTCTTAAAAATGTTTTCACACTTTGTTTGTCAGGTGTTATTCCAAAAGCTGTTGATCTAAACCACATTAAATCAAATTGGAATTTATGGGATTTTAAACTAGACGACAAAGATATGGCGAAATTAAATGCTCTTGATGAGCAGCATCATTACTGTTGGAATCCTGAAACAGTTGCATGAACAGCTGATGCATTTATTATTTTGTGGTAACTGCAGCCTCATTGAAGTATATCTGTTGTGATGTAAGCAATTTGAATTTATGCTGGACCACATTTTGTAAATAACTGGCAATCATGTAACTCATAAATATTACTTACACAGCATACTCTCCATAGATCCAATGAAATATTTAACTAACAGACGATCAGAAAATCCCATTTTAACAGGATTACATTGCAGTTTCCAAATGCATCATTGATGAGGCAATTCTACTAAGGACACCAGTCCATGCCTAAAAACAATTCTTCCATAACTATTGATTCCTCAATTAATAAAAATATGAATGAAACCAACCTTCTAGATCTGCTAGAATGCCCAGATGCTCATCAGTCTTACAAAAAATCACTAACAAACTCTGCAAGTGCAGCCATACATAGTGGGTTTGTGAAACAATTACTGTTCCTCTTCTTTAAATGCATCTGTAAAAAACAAGTGCTTGACCATAAATAATTCCAAAATAATTTAAGTACATTTAGTACATTTGGTTGATAATACAAAACAAAAGAAGTCCAAATAACAAATACAATAGTAAAAGTGATTTTAGTATATCGCAAAAAACATGTAAAAATAACTTTTATATTTTTTTGTATCATCATGATTTTAAAATGAAGCAGGATTTACCTGAATTGATTTATCAGCTTACCTGCTCAATACATATGATTAAAAACAAACTTGGCGAAATTTATTTCTGGTAAAAATCAGTCCATGAGATCCTCTCTTATGAGGAATCATCCTCAGAGCTCAAAAATAAATATCTGGAAGAGTTTTTAAATATACGCCGTCGTTTATCCCTCTGTTTTCTCTGTAGCAGTGTACGCATATTTCGCTTTTTGCCTTTTTCATGCGTAATGCCGGTGCTCGTACTGGGCACAGGCTCATCATCTTGGGTTGAATTTATCTGCGCCATTTCATTTTGAGGTATGGGAGTAGCAATGCAAGATTCATTGTTAGCTCCTGGTACCATATAAGCTGGGCTATAAAAACAGACAATGATTTGTCAGGTATGGATCATCAGCATATTTATGACAAATTTCATTTTGTGGACAACACAGGCATAATCCACACATTTACCTCATCTCACATGACTGTTCAGGGAAGTTTGGCGATATTTTCCGACTGCAAAGTGGTGTACACTTTGAACGGTCAGCTAGAAAAAAAAAAGTTTTAAAAGCGAGATTACGTACATTGTTCTCAAGTAGAATTTTACCATTCTTGATATGTTAGTAGGAATTTGGAAACATTCTCATCTTAACAAATTAATACATCTGCAAGATTTGTTTGAACCATGCAGAATGTTTCCACTAGGTATGTTTTTGTCAAACTTTAAATCCTGCCACAACAATCAATCTTTACAAATTTTAGCCAAAAATTGGTATTGAGTTTTGACAAACTGGTTAAAACTGCTAAGCTAATAGTGCCGAGATGATTTATAGAGGAGTAAAACTTAAAATTCCACGTACCAGTCATACCATCTAAAGCCAGAAGTGCTCTCTTTAATGCTGTTTCGACCGAACCTATTTCATCGCTGCAAGAATTTAGGGCCTTCAAGAGAATGCGAATTGCCGGGTTCTTCGATATCTTCAGCTCTTCGGAAACGTTGCCTTGAAGAATCTTTTGGGGGGAAAAAATAAAAACGTAATTCAAAGACTAACCCTCATGAATAATCTTACAGCATTAACAACCTTAGTCGAACTTACGTCTTCGATTTCAGTTTCTGGAAGCACTGGTAATACGGCTTCTACGAATGCCATAAAAAGGCGCTTTAAGTTGCCAACATACTCCCCCCATTCAAATACAAGAAATTGCTTGTAGAAAGCAGTAATCTTGTCTTTGCTGAACATCAGGGAAAACATAAACAATCGACAGCTTTCATGATCCTTGCGAATTAACTCGAGCACAGTTTCATTCTGAAATGACATTAAAAATGATGATCAATGAAAAATTCTAACAAATTTTCTTGCAAAAAAGATGCATGCAAGTGTACAAAGAGTCAACAAATCAAGAATCTGTGACTTGCGAATATCAACTACATAGGAAGCAAACCCAACCTTAATTGTATATTCCTGCTTCAGCTTTTCTTCATAGTCGCGTGACCACGGAGGAAAATAGTCATCAAATAGTTGAGGGGTTGCACTTTTGCGACGTAAACTTTGCAGGAGCACCTACAGACGATTTAAACGCACGTCAATCATTTTGTGAAGCCATACAAGAGGTCTACAAAAACGCAGTGCCTTACCATCATTTTAATTTTGGTGTGCAAAGACCAGAACGTATCCAAAGGAACAGTATCGCACCAGACGAAGAGTTTCTGCAAAACCTGAAGAAGGTACTGCAGCTTCTCCACATTTTCAAACTGGCTAGGATTCTCTAGACGTTTAAAAGTCCTGTGCACAAACCACAGCAATAGATAGGAAGGCGGCAGGCAATTTGCTGGATTAAACTGCTGGGCAGGCAAGGTACAGTTTCTCACTGGTATTGGTCCGTTTTTGCATTCAACTAATTAGCATGAGACAATGAATGTCTATAGTTAGAAATGTCTGGTATGTATACTTAGTCAGAAACAGGCTCTCCTAGCTCATGGAATGACCCAAGAAATTATACAGATCAATTGCACCGAGCTCTGATAAGAAATTTTTCTCCTTTCTCAACCCGTTGCAGCTGGAAGTATCGTACTTGAACTTTGCAATGGTGCACGACAATTAAGTGTCTCCTTCAGTGAAAAACTTTTAATTGCAACAGTTCATAATGAGATCTGTGCAGTCGAACACAATGTCAATTTACTTACACTGCTTCAAGATGTTGTCCAAGTTGTGCTTTATGGAATACTCCAAAATCCAGCTTTTGACTTGAGTTGACATGTTAGCAGGCGACAACGAGGAATTTACAGCCATTCTCAACAGAAATCAAAGTGAAATCCTAGCCTAGACCAAGACCTTTTACATAACGAATTGACAGGTGCTGACCTGCTGTGCACTTTGTTGACCTTGTGAGTTGGGAATGCAAATAAAAAAAAATTGAAAAAACCTGCAGCGCTTCGGCTAAATGGGAAGTCAACGGCTAACAGGGCTACCAAGGGGCCATCCATAAATAACGATATGCGACTAGTTTGCAATTATGGTTATTCATTTGGTACGCGCTAAAATAAAACATTCATTTTAAATTCCAATGTAATGTTTTGTTTTAGTCATCATCATCGTAATTTCAGCTTCAAACGTCTACTACAACCTCGGAATGCATCGCGAGCACCCTGTAACTCGAGTTTGATTTTCTTTGATCCCCGGCAGAGGACGCCACCATACGTTGCTGACGTCATCTTTTATCGGCGTTCGAATTTCGAATATTCTGAAGATGCTGCAGCATCCGAGGTAGGTCATCATTTCGTAATTTCATAGCTTTATAAACATATACATGTAAATTCGAGATTAAAAGGCGAAACTGGACACGAGCAGCAACCTCCTGGTTTATATCGGCTAAGCATAAAATGCCGCGTTATAAGGGGCCATCCATAAAAGACGTCCTGGAATTTTCGTGCTTTTTTGACCACACCCCCCCCTCCCCCCTGTC
>JAQGAF010000823.1:0-39901 GCA_034687865.1 Kryphioiulus occultus | reverse complement strand
AGTTTGGAATGAGACACCCGATCGAACGCCCTAGCGAAATCCAGATATATTACATCCACACTGGACTTATTATCCAATGCATCAGAACACAGGTCCAAATGCCTAAGCAGCTGTATGTCAGCACTTCGATGCTTTAAAAAACCAAACTGCGATGGAGATACGGGCAGAAAATTAACAATGTTATCAACTAAGATACTCTCCAAAATGCGGCAAGGAATGCATGTTAACGATATGGGCCTATAATTCCCAGGATTAGTAGCGTCTCCCTTCTTGTAGATCGGAATAACCACAGAGCACTTCCACATTTTTGGGACGGTCCCCTCTTGAAGTGATCTTCTAAATATCAGACACAGGGAATAAGACAGCATCCCAACACACATCGAGTAGACAAAAGCCGGGATACCATCGGGCCCAGCAGCACCTGCAGGCTTCAAGCCACCAATTTTCTTACAAATATCGGTCTCAGAGATGACAACACCTCTCATGGAGGACAAGTACTTTGTCGGTGGGTGGTACTCAGGTATACAGCCATTGTCCTCAACAAAGGAACTATGAAAATACGAATTTAATAAGTTCGCCTTGCTATCATCCTCCTTATAAACTAGGCCTGCATCGTCCTTCAAAGGGGGAATAGCATGATAGGATCCTAATTTACTTTTAATGAATCTATAGAGCTCAGCAGGTGATTTCGAATTTATTACCCTCTCCTCAACGGCTTTTGTTGCCTGAAAAACAGCCAACTTGTAATTTTTTGAGGCATTCTTATAGTTTCTTTGGTTTAAATCAGTTTTAGAATGAACATATTTATCCCAGGCTTGCTGTTTAAGCTTAAGGGCTTTAGCACACTGAGGAGGAGTCCTGCGTCTAGACACCCTTTTATAAGGCACACAGGTTCTTATCATAATCTTCATATATTTCAGAAATTCATTCCACATACAATCCACCGAAGAACACGCCTTAAAAATTTTGTCCCAATCTAGGTTAGACAGATACTCGCATGATCCCCGAACATCCATGTTTCTAAAATCGTGATGGGATATTTCAGATTTCATATTTCTCGAACAGAGAACGGTGAAAGCAAAAGGAATATGCGGTGGATTATCGCTCAAGGATAAAGGCACAAGCAAGTGGACATCAGAAATAAGGTTGGGGCAGTCACAAAACAGCAGATCCAAATAATTTGGTCCTTTTGTCGGGGCCACCATCAACTGGTATTGGCCAATACTTGCCATAAACTGCACAAAATTCCCATCATTCCCTGTTGCCCCCCACGTGCCAGCCCAATCTATACTAGACTTATTGAAATCCCCCACAAGTATAGTCGGGTATGATACATTTACGCTCAATTCAAGTGCAGTATTAAGATGTGTACATGCCTCAACATCTCCTGCGTCAACAGGGGGGTGGTAGACTGTCACTACTCGCAGATTACCAACAGACGTGATAATATCCACCGCAAGCACCTGCGTCATAGTGCTCCCACACTGGATATCAACTGATGCCGAGGATATCCCCGCTTTTAAGAACATGCATACACCTCCACCTCGACCATTACGATCCACACGATGGACAAAATATCCGGGAGGAATGATAACAGCATCCGGTATATTCCGACAACCACGTTTCCGTTATACATACACAATCCGGAGCCGTCTGCACAATATAATCCGAAATTAAAGGTATCTTATTCACAATACTCCTGCAATTCATATAAATGAACCGAAGCCCTTCATTAAACTCAGAGTTGCAGTTTAATGATTTAGATAGATCAAGTCAAGTCTGTCGTATCCCAGCTGGTAGGTCCTCAGATGCGGATACTACTGCTGGGTTTCGCCCCTTGAAGAGACGGGCGATGACATTTGATGGCCAGAATTCTCCAGAAAGAATCTTCCCTCTGTGGACCTCGCCTACTCGTAGAAACACAGAACCAACATGCTGGTATTTCGCTGATTTCAGTTCACGACACTCCAGTATAGGGACTCCCTGATTTTCCACATATAGTTTCACGATATCACTTATTTTTTCCTCCGGTTTAACAGAGAGATTGCCAACATAGATTCTTACAGTGGGATCTTTTCCTCTAAGTGCAGATTCTGAAGTACGACTTCCACGAACAATGGAATGTCGTTCATGTGGTTTCTTTACAGCAGGTTTCCGAGCATTTTCTTTTGGTTTCCGCGACAACACTTTTGGATCATGAACACCCGATCGCACGGAATCGTCTAAAATATCGGACATGTTTAGTGGCATACTTTGTAGTTGCGCTGTAGAACCGCCGGACTGATTTGCTTCCAGCGTCACCACCGTGGTCGTTTCATGAATGAGTTTCGGCTGATTTTGAGAAGTACCCGCATGCAAGTCGGGGACTTCCGGCACAATTGCTCTCTCTCCATTATTCGGCCCAATTTTTAATTGCAATTTGCGATTTGCAGCCTCCGTGGAGAAACAATATAGTGAGTCACTTGTGTTGTCCAAGTGAGTCACTTGGGATGGTAAAGAAAATAACTGAAATTTTAAACCTAAATCGACACATTCGAGAAAATTAGAGAGTGGATCTTGAGCAGTGCTTGGTATTTGAGTATTGCTTATTAACGTGTGAGACTAACAAAGATGATTACTTCATTCCTATTTAAGCAATTATCGTTTTATGAGCGTACTTTATGCTACATGAACGACCCCATTTCGCTTTGTTTAGGTCAAATATCATATTTGTACTCTGGCGGAAGTTGGGCAAAATTACCAATTCGCAGTCTTGCTCTGATGTCACATAAACTGTATTTATGTTCTTATGATGGAATATGACCATTAATTAAATCAAGATAAACCCAATGTTTTCAAATACGAAATTTTTTATGCTCTCATCATTGCTTTATAACGTAATATTGATTGTCAAATCGGTTTGTCAAGTTTATCAAAAATGCTTCATGCTTTAAATGATATTACAATAATTTTAAAAATTATATTCCAAAAAGAATTTTCAGTTTTAAACATCGCAGAACTATAATAAGTAATGGCACCTTGACTGCTTCAGGATACCGCAATTATGAGCATTTTTGTATAAGCTTTGTGAGTATAAGGTAGCCATACATACAACATACCGTATTCACTGCATATGAACATGGGGTGGGTTCACCATGCATTGACCATCACTCAATAGATTCCACGAAATTTTAGAAATTCGTAATAAATGTTTAGCACAAGAAATCACAAGTATTCGAAAAAAACATTTCTTTATTTTCACATTTGATATTTTAACAATCACTCGCTGGTGAGATATTTATTTACAGTGCACGCAAAAACTATAAGATTCCAGTAAGTTAGAGCATACTTATAAGAGCGTATAAAACTTAGAGAAGGAAATCCCAGGTGAAATTGAATCAAAAAGGGAAGTAAGGAAGTGTGAGAAATGCTCAGTTAAGAATGAAATTGAAGATAGAAGGAGAGAATTCGTCAAAATGTGAAAATAAAAACTTTTATTATAAAAGTGAAGAACTGACAAGTTTTAGCAAATCGTAAATGAGAAAACAGCCTAAGCCATTGAGCGTCAAGTTTTACGAACTAATGAAAAACTCAGCAAAACTAAGATGCGCAACGGAAGAGGGCGCCACCGGCGAGAATCAGAATTTGCTAAAACCTGCTAAGGCCGCACGGTGAATGCTTCAGGCAGATAATTACAGTTAAAACAGATAAAAAGGGCTGGAAATAAGAGTGAAAGGGGAAAAGGAATTAATTTATTAGAAAAATATCGAAATTTAAGACAAGTGTCGAGCAGATCACAGAAGTTCAGGTAAAGGGTAAGTCCTCGCCACCAGGATCGCGACAGTCGAGGGCGGATGACGTCATCAGCGAGAAAAGGAGAAAAGAAAGCAAGAACATATAGAGTGTCGCATAATGCACCACGTTTTCAGTTTTTGGAAGCTATGGTCACTTTAAACGACCATTGCTTCGTGATGGGAATTCAGAATATTGCAGAATCTTTAGGGTAAATTTCAAAAATGCATCCCTTGAAAATTGGCGAAAACAATGCAGACAAGGTAGTTGAGAAAAGTGCGGATTATTGGGCACGTCCTACCCCTTAGAGAAATTCGGCAAAATTCGTGTCATACCAAAGCGAGAATATGTGGGGTTAAAAATCCATCGAGGTTGTCGCTGGGACACCGTTGAAACGCCAAAGACAAAAGGGAATTAAGGTGAGGGTGATAAGGAGGTTGAAGTTCGTCTCTTCGGGGGCGAAGATCGGTGTGATTTTGGCAAATAAATTACGAGATCTCAGACCACTTCCGCTGGGGCATCCGTGGCGGTACCCGCTCGGACATGGGTGTTCTTCTTCTCTGGGGCCGAAAAGCCAGCCAGCTGGGCCTTCTTCAGGGTCTTGATGTCCAGGTCACCATAGTAGTCCTCACTGAAAGTGGAAATTTGCAGAAAATTAGTTCTAGAACAATGTGATCTCTAAGCATCGAGTGTGTTTGACTGTTTAGGGACTTCCTAGAACACTGCAACAGTTCTTGGCATCTTCAAAATGCTTGAAGAAGTCTTAAATGACATGTCAGACGTTGGAATACTTTCCAAAGTCATTGGAAGTTCAATTTTGTAATTAGCTTTAGAACAATGTGGACTGGTAGACAATTAGGGTGTTTGGGAACTTCATAGAACAATGCAAAAGTTCTTCGATCATTCTTAATGGTTGATGAAGGCGCAAATGACATGATTACATGAATTCACAAATGACATGATGTCAGGCTTTGAAATGCTTTCCAAATAATAAGAAGTTCAATTTAGCAATTCGCTTTCGAACAATGTGTGCTCGTAGGCAAAAAGGGTGTTTGGGACTTCTACAACAAGGCAAAGTTCTTGGATACTTCATAATGTTTGATGAAGTCACAAATAACATGCTATCAGACGTTGAAATGCTTTCCAAAGTCATTGGAAGTTCAATTTAGCAATTAGCTTTGGAACAATGTGGGCTGGTAGGAAACAGTGGTGTTTGGGAACTGCTTCATAGAACAATGCAAAATTTCTTGGATCCTTCATAACGTTTGATGAAGTCACAAATGACATGCTGTCAGTCGTTGGAATGCTTTCCAAATCTTTGGAAGTTCAATTTAGCAGTTCGCTTTCGAACAATGTGTGTTCGTTGGCAAAAAGGGTGTTTGGAGCTTCTACAACAACGCAAAAGTTCTTGGATCTTTTATAATGTTTGATGAAGTCACAAATGTCTTGCTGTCAGTCGTTGGACTGCTTTCCAAAGTCATTGGAAGTTCAGTTTAGCAATATATTGGTGACCACCTTAAAGTGGTGAAAGAAAATGAAGTTGGTAAGGGACTTTGACTTTCTGGCTGAGTTCGTACTTGTTGAACTGATAGGAGGGTATTACTATTGGCATGGCAGGTAAATTGGGGGGAACTTCATAAAGTGCCTTAAAGAACTTGCTAATATCAATGTACTGAATTGAGTTGAAATTGTATGCTGTATTTCGATGTAACCCCTGAAAGGCGGCCACCACCACCTTAACGTAAGGTTGCCATCCTTCAGGGACCAATTCTGCACCAATTGATGGCTTCCTTAAATTGCTTACACGGTATACAAGCAACACAACAGTTGGATTTCTGGTTATGGACCTGGACTTGCAAGGACATGGCCTGATGCAAGAAATTCTTGTTTCCGAGTTTCCATCAGAGCCACGGAGGATCTTCTTATACGCTCGTCCGTTACTTACCAGCCTGGTACGTTCTCTGGATCGTCGCAGTTGAGGGTCTCGAGGTTGAAAACGGTTCCAAGCTCGCAACCGTACATGCGGGGTGTGTGCTCGATGCACACGAAGAATTTTCGGCAGTCCTCATGATGGCCGTGACGGGTGTACGTGCCGGCGGTTTCCGCAATACCGGTGTCTGGGCAAGAGAAGCCTTCTGCCACTTCTGCAACAGGAAGATTGTGCTTAGAGAAGTTCAGAAATCTGGCTGGCCCAAATGTATCAGTGACTTACCCTTTTTCTGGCATCGGCTGACTTTGTCGGCCCAGGTGCACACCCTGTTGGTCTCGTCGAAGGCGAGGCCTGGAGAGCACTCGTACTTCTTTGCCTCACCGCCCCAGCACGACCAGAAGATCCTGCAGTCGGTCTCGTCAGCGAAGATGCCATACAGACGGGGACAGAACTCGGTGCTCTGGGGTGGTTCTGTGGAAAGTAACGAAAATTAGACAATGTCTTGGTGTGTTCTCGAACATGGCGGACTCGATGCAAGATGCTCAAGAATGGTTGCGCTTGCAGAAGACAATTTGGAGGCGCTTCAGAAAGAGCATGGTATCATGAAACAAGATGTACACGAAGACTGACCAGACAACAGCTCTTTAATGCAGTCATTGTCCATCATCAATTAGAGGACTTCATGCAAGATGCTCAAGAATGGTTGCGCATGCCGAAGACAATTCGGAGGTGCTTCAGAATGAACAACTCATTCTCGATCAAGTTGTTCATGAAGGCGAATCGACCTAACAACGGTTCCTGAATGCATTCGTTGCTCATCATCACTTAAACAGACAATGCAAAAAAGATCTTGTCAAGTATGCTCAGACCATCCAAGAATTACTGGATGCATCAGCTCGTTTTATTTCTTAGACAGCTTGTTATCTGACTTTAATTAAAATATTGAGTAGCGAGGCTTCCAGCAGACCACACATTTGTCTTCCAAAAATTGGCAGGTCTTGGCAAACTTGGCTAGATCATATTTTGGTAGTGTCTGTTGAATTAATGATGGACAATGAATGCATTCAAGAACTGTCGTCTGGCCAGTTATTATGAGAGGCACTGCAAGTCTTTTTGAAAAAATTTACTTTGTATGGAAATTTTAATTTGATGGGGAGAGAATCTTTGAACGAAACCACAGCGGTGGAAGTGTCATTCCAATCCACTTATGGCACTTCTAGCCCATTCGGATTCACGTTATTAGTTTTTTGCTTACATACCATCAGACGTTGGAATTGTCTTCCAAAGAACAAGGAAGTCAATTTAACAATGATGGTGGCCAACCTAATTCGGTAGTAATTGCCGATTAAATTGGGTTGATGGATTACATTTCGGTATTGAATTGAATTGAGGAGTATGTAACATTCCAGTATCCTCCCAGAAGGGTTGTAGTTGGTTACAAAAGGATATTAGGCGAATTGGATTGAGATAATTACCAAGTTCAGTTCTGTCACCACAGTCGGCAGCGAAGGGGTAGTTGCAGCTCTCCCTCTTCAGGTCCGTGGCGTCGAAGATGAGTCCGTTGCCGCAGATCTTCAGGGAGGCCTGGCCCTCCTCGCACTTCCAGTATTTGTCGCAGCTGCGATGGTGGGGGAAGAAGCCGAACTTCTCCTGGCACTCGAAGAACTCGTTGTTGGCCTGGGGAGCGTCCGAGGAGGTGGACGCGGCGGACAGCTGACCACCTCCCCTGGTGGAGGAGCCTCTGGAGGGCGCTGGAGCAGCCACTGGGGCTGGGACTGGCTCTTGGATGGGAGCCTCAGTGGTGGTTGTCTGCCTCTGAGGAAGGCGGCCGCCGCTGGGACGGAAGATGGACGAGGGACGGGTGACCGCGGGAGGGGGTGGTGGGGGTGGGGCTGGTTGGGCAGCGGCCTGCGGCTGGTTGGGGTCGTCGGGAAGGGGCTCTTCGTCGTAGTACTCTTCGTCCTCCAGCAAGGGCTGCCCTTGGGTTGGGGCTTGGGCACTCACGAAGTCTGGAAAAGATAAAGGATTTTTGGTGAGAAATGGCAGAGGTCGTTGAAGGGCGTAGATATACACTGTGCTGGCAACGAATCGCGAGTAAACACACTGTCTCCAATAAACACAGGGTTGATGGTGAACTCGGAATCTTACCCTTGCAACAAATTTAAAGGTTGTTTTAAAGTTGCTAGTAGGTACTGTAGGTTTCCATTTTTTTATTTTTTGGGAACATAAACGTGATTCAATAGGTATCAAATACGTCTGTTCGGGTGTAAGATATACCTATCGTAGGTTTCAGAGGGATACCTTACAGTGTACAACATTTTGGAAATTTATTGGAAACCTTTGAAATACATTGGATATAAAGGAAACCTTTCAACAACCAATAATGAAATCTTAAAGAAACCAACAATAAAAATGCCTTGATACCTACTGGATACTAGAAATTAATTAAAATTATACGTTAATTTTTTGTAAGATTAGCCACCACCTTATAAGTGCGTGTGGTGATGGATTCAAAGCAAATATGAAAACTTGGCAAATTTAGGATCTTTAAGATCGAAATTTCAACCAGGGTAAACCCTTTAGTGGCAAATTCTAGCAAAAAATAGTGACAATAACTATATTCAGTCTAAATTGAATTAGTACTTTCAATGTTTGGAGTGAAGTAGCCTACTGTAGGTTTGCTTTGCTCACTCTTTTGCTTTACATCACTAAAATAAATTCTGTAAAGCTTCAATGCTACTTTTTCTTGAAAAAAGGGTTCGACTGAGCCTATATTTTTCTTGATGAGATGAAATACGTTTAATTGACCATCACTTTTCAAGAGGTGCTATCATATGAAAAGGTTAATTTCTCCCTCAGCATAGGTTGTATTTTTGAACCTCTAGGTGCAACATGATACCTCAGCATGCCACCTGAACTTAAATTCTATTTATTGGACCCACATTAAGGTTCTAAATAGCTCTCAAGGAGGTTCCCCCATTGCACCAGCCTATTGAATCCATAAAGGTTCTATTTGGCCTAGTTTTTTAATGTAAAGGCAACTCTTGCACGCTTTTGCTCTCTAATGCATGATGGACAAGAACACTACATGTTCTTCAAGTCAATCATTTGTTATATAAGTCACTTGCAAAAGAAAAGTTCTGGTTATAAATAGAAGAGTTCGAGGTGATTTTTGGATCTTGGTTTTTGGGGTTACTTGTTTAGATTTCTGGAGGTTGGCTGCACAATTTAACGAATTTCCAGAACTGGCTAGATTACAATTTTTATAATTTACTTTAGCATCATTTTTGATGTACAGTTGAATGTAATATTTTGGGTTGGTTAAGCCAAACCTATCCTGCCTTGCCAAAATAGCAGTTACTAAAAAGAGGTTTATCTTGATTGAGAATAATAGATTTTAGTTGTTGGCCTAAAAACAAATCAAAACTTGTATCATGCGCGCGGTACGTGGGCAATTTCGCTTTTCATTCCCCAAATAGGTGTGTTGTACAAGTTGAATTGGGCCACCCAAGGACGACCATTTATGAAAAACTCACTTTCTGAATAGAATTACGATAAGAAATATCGACCGTGTTGAAATGTATCAACTGGCCCCCATTTCGCCTTATCTGGTGACAAACACCACAGCTATTTGATTGAAATTTTCAGCGTTTTATTATTAAAATATTCGTGGTGAGCCAATAACTTTTTTGATAAAATTCATTCAGGTCATATCAAAAAATACTCAACTATGACGCAAAAAATACTCGCACCTAGGAAGTTCTTATTCTAAGGGGAATGACCGGACTTCGCTATAGTAAAGTCGAGCCTACGTGAAAAGAATGGTGTTGAAGTTTTTAAAGAAAAGTATCAAGTTTTCTATGGCATGATCCCCCTCACCGATTTCAAAGAAAATATTTGAATAAAGTGCAGTGGTGAGTAATAAGGTGTTTCACCATTTATCATAAAGCTGTAAACTAGGAAATAGATGGTTATTAACGCCACCAACGTTGCACGTCAGCTTCACTCTTTTCAAGCTTGATACGTTGAAGTCATAAGCAAAAAATGTTTATGAAAATAAAAATGATGACCTAAATCAGTGGAAAATCGCACCAAATTGTGGGAATTTCAATACTTGGCTGAATTAAGATGCCATTCGGGCGTCAAAATTCGTTTTCAGTTCGAAACCAATGTGAAGACCAGGAAAACCAATGGAAAACTCGCATTATATTAATTTTTTATTTAATTTTTAAACCTGAAATGGTTGAGTTTAATTTATGGAGCATTAAGCACGATTCCCGTTGACCTGGAAAGTCAGGGAAATCAAAAAACGCCCATAAGAAAGTTTTTCGACTTCAAACTAGATATCGAACCGATTTGGGGTCACTTCCGTGGATCTTTAAGTTAAATTTCAGAACCACACCTGAAATTACAATAATCGAAACACCCGATGTAGACCTTCTCTAAACTTTGGACCACCTAAACTTCATTTCCTGGAAATGGCTGCCCAGATTGACCCTTTATAACTTCCCACAAGTTTTGTGCCTTACCCACAACTTTCAACTTTTGCAAAGGAATCCGCCCTGGAATTATTTATTTCACGCTATTTACGAATGGTTTTCTAGTATACCTTCTGGGCGTTGTGTTTTTCCACAAATTTGAGACCTACTTTTGGGCACCAGTAGGAGATATCGTGGCTGCTACTTGTGCACTGGCCAGCATGCTTGTAAAATGTACCTGCTTATGGATGCAAACTTTCTGAATGCTGCTATGATAATACTGGTGTTTAGTGGTAGGAGTAAGCGGTCGTAAATCACGTGTCCGAACATAATTTCTGGTGGGCTACATTTGAGAAACTAGCACGTGGCTTGTGGTGTACCACTTGTGAAGTTTTCGTGTTGCATTACTGCAACTGTTTCAATTGATTACATCAGAAGGGCTGTAATTGCTAAATTGTACGTGAATTAGATTCTGTATAGATATCTGAAACTGTTGCTCGACGTACATGCAGATGTAATTTCGCTGAAAGCTACTATATTGTGCCTTTGATTGTCATGGTCATGATTTAATTACACGCACATTACAGTACATGATAGTTATATGAAAGCTAGCTTTAACTGAAATCCTCGACATCATCTATGGTACAAATGACCGAGCAATATACATGTATTTTGACACTTTCATATCAAATGCAAACTTCCCCTGAATCAGATTGCTATCACCATCATAAGAAATCATCATGAACCTAGAATGATCACCCAAGTGTATTTCTTATATCCTGTTGTCATAAGCATCATGGGCAGTATACATGTACATGCACTTCTAATAGCATGCTGTTATGGCCATTAACAATGGCATAACCATCACCTGGATCCAAGAATGGTTTTATGTATATCATGTTAAATGTCATGGCTAGAAGGTTCACCCCAGTATACTTATATCATACTATCATGACCACCACCATGGTGGTTCTTATGTCATGTTTCCAGACCCATCCCCATGACCCTTCTGTTGTCATAATCATCACCATGAACCAAGAATGTTCACCCAATAATACTTTGTTCGCCAATGTTGCCAGTTATTTAATTGCCTGTCACGGTATAAAGCATGTTGTCATAACCATACCCTAAACCATATTAAGAATGTTCATTCAAGAGTGCTTTTTGTTCCCCAATGTTGCCATTTACTGATTGCTAGGCACTAAGATTACATATTCTGCGTTTCAGGATAACCTGCATACTAAACTGTCATCTTGCTTATCGCTTAGTCACGTCTCTGCTACGATGCTGCGCCAAGCTGCATCTGCATACCTCACTCGACCTAACAGATCGAAGAACGTGCATTGCCGGTAAGGCCACACCTGGGGTTAATTTTTCTGCATGCCCTAGTTATGCTGGGAAGAATTTCAGCGATTGTCTAGACTGGTATTGTGCCTGCATTGTCAATTCAACACGAATGCTCCCCATCACGAAAACTCATTTAAATCTTAAATCGATCACACGCGGCGTACTTTATTGCCGATTTTTCAACCGTGAACTTGTTCCTGGGGGATCACGCCCCTCAAAAATGTGCTGTCATCCAACGCTGTCCACATGAACTAGTTCATGGGAATCCCATCTACATGTAGGTGCCGAAAGGGTCGATGACTCGCAACATCCTAACGTTTTATGGTGTTTCTGAGCTCGATGTCGATAATCTAAGACGTCCTCAAGATCGTAATTATTTCGGACTTGGTAGCTCCAGGTGTGCTGTCGTGATTTTTTTGTGGCTTTTATCTAATCTCAAGAATAGGTCAGCTGGCGGCACGCTATCTAGCCTTCTTGCCTTGAAAACAACTACTTAGATTTTTGCCAGAAATGAATCAAAGGTTGGGCACGTGCTGGTGGCCAGCAATTTACAGGTTTTTGGTCAGCTGAAAATGTGCTGATGACATCTAAGTAGGTTTCTGTTTTGTTCATCCAAAGTCGTCTTCATTTGGAGCAAGTGTGCAAAAAAGCTGCTCGGACATGGCACAGATTTTGCGGAAAATCGTGTTGGCATATAACACGTAATTTACGGTTATCCTGTTTTTTTAACTTTTTATGCCATGTTTACTAGACTGGAGACTAACGCACTACACGTGTAATTGAAGCCATCCAAAGCCTCGTAAATTCATTGCAAAAAATGCATTCGAGAAGGCCGGTAATCATTCCTACTTGTCTCTTTGCAATTAGCATGAAATTTGATGACATTTTCACATAAAAAGCTAGTATCCATGTATATTGTAAGGAAATTTGTGTTGTTTAACGTTTTTTTTGGGAACTAATGCTCTGGGATTATTCAATGGAGCAAGATGTGGCGAAATTAACAGGAATCTGTCAGGGGCGAACAATGGAGTCGTTACGATTAATTTACTGGGCTGATAAGGCATGCCTTTTCATTGTTTTCGCTAATTTCTTGATTCATGTTTTTCGCGGATCGTAAATTTCTCGGAAAATAATTCGGGATTCATTTAACCTAATTTAGTTTCACTTTTTCTAAGATTTTGGTACATGATCATAACCACTCTTTATACTGGTATGGCTTTAACTAGATAGTTTTGGATGACTGCATGAATGAAACTGAATTGGTGTATCGCTGGAGAGAGAATGCATTTCAAATGCGTTTGTGTTTGTATTGCAAATGGCCATCTGCATTTGAATATTTTACACTTGGCTTTCAATTTCCACAATTTTTTTCGATAAATTTAAATTAAATTTGAAAACTGTTTTGCACATTAATTTTCACGATGCTTCTTGAAAATTAATTAGTTGTGCAAATCTGTAAACCCAGCAGGAAATATCCCAATCACGATTTAAAAATTCACGAGAATTTTCTAAATGGTTCAAAAATTTGCCAATTTTTGCGAAATACTTTTGGAAAATCTGCCAGTATTTACAAAAATATTTCTGAAAAATTTGCCAATATTTACAATATATTTTTGATAAATTTGCCAATATTTACAAAATATTTTTGATTAATATGCCAATATTTGCAAAATATTTCTGAAAAATTTGCCAATATTTGCAAAATATTTCTGAAAAATTTGCCAATATTAGCAAAATATTTCTGAAAAATTTGCCAGCATTTGCAAAATATTTTTAAAAAATTTGCCAATATTTGCAATATGTCTTTCAAAACCTTTTTTCAGAAATTTACCCACATTCGCGCAATACTTTTTTTAAAAAATGAAACGAAATTTAAAATAAAATAAGGAAGTTTCATAGCGTGCCGATATTGGCATTTGGTAATCATTTTAAGGCGTGTCGTCAGTTGCATCAACTTAACCGTCGTTTAAAGCAAATTTCTCTCAGCAACCTAACGTTTCTCTAATTATGGCTCGAGATAACGAGAGGACAAAAACCCAAACTGGGCTGCATTTTCCCCACATCTCGCATTTTTTTTTTTTGAAAATAAACGGAAACGTCCAACTTACTCGCTGTCCAAGACGCTAGCACGAGCCCTAGTAGTAATATCGCAATCTTCTGCATTCTGTGTGATTTTTTTTCCTCGGGTCACTGGTAGAATTCAATCCGAAATGGCACCTCCTCAGGTCGATGGTGGAGGGGCGAATGGCTAAGCAAGATAGAAGACGAGCGGTTTAGAATGCTGTGGGAAACTGAGCTCTTGAGCTGTCCAGGTTGCACGAGTTCACTTTTCTAGTGGGCTATTGGCTGATTACCTGTTGGTGAGGAGCAGCAACTGGCTGGTTAAGTGATCACTGGTCTAGTGAACCACTTCCAAGAGAGACGGGCCAGTTTTAGGGGAGAGAATGACTTATTCGGGCCAATGTGCGAAAAGGAGGAGGTTTAAGAGGGACTTAAAATGGGTGGAGAATTCCGACGACTAAGCCTCGCTTTAATTTCGGTGACTTAGGGGCGGTCAGTGGCGCCCCGATCGCCATTGGCCGGCAACTCCCTTGACGTCTCACGTGCTTTTCATGTTGCCTAAGAAGCCTCACCTGCCTAATTAATTCGGCCTGCGGTTTAATTAATGCTATTATTCCTAATTGGTTTGCCCTTCTGAATCCGGTGATGGCCATCTTTGATAGTTTTAAGCCGGACAGTCCATACGGCTTTTTTTGGTGAGATTTTTGGTTTTAACCTATTTTTAACGTTTGGGTTGCATTGTGTTATCAACTTTTTTGGTCAAAAAGTGTACAGCTAAATAAATTGAAATAATGATGTTATTGTTTGAGTTTAACGGTGTATTCTCGAGATGCGAGCACGAAGAACACGAGACCGGAACTTCTGCTCTTGATCTGGTTTGTGTTCATGGTTGAATTTTGCAATGTTCTCCCCTTGCACAAAAAATAAATACGAATTACGTAAATGCTAGTTGAACTGACCACGATAAAACCCTGCACCAAAATAATATTACGTAAAGCAGGGTGACTAGCCGTCTGGAAAACCTGAAACACCTGTAAATGTCAGGGAAATTGATTTGGTCTGGAAAAGTCAGGTAAATTCAAATAATGTATGGAAATTTGTTGTGGCCCAACGATTCGATTTTGATTTGAAAGTATATTAGAAAGGCATTAGAAAAGCTGTATTTGCATGGAATCTACTTTTACTAAAAATTTCGCCCACGGAGTTTTCGTTATCATTCAAATTTCCTAATATTTATTATGAAAATTCTACTCAAATTCACCGAAAATGCATTGTTTCTGTTATTTTTTTAAAATTTCGCCTAAGGGGTTCCTAAATGATAAATATCGTAGCTTTCTGCTGATAAAATGTTCAACAAAAAAATTTCCCTACAGAATTTCCATCATTATGAACAATTTTTAAAATTTTTAAAGAAGTCCCCAAAAATTCAGTGTTTGAGATCTAATAGTTTCAACCACTAGTGATCACATCGATATTGTTAGCTCATCCCATCATTTCGTGATTCAATTTTACCGTCCGCTTTACGAAAATTATCTTGGGTAAATAAATTTTATCAAGTGATTGCCCAGCAAAATTCCAGTGATTTCTTCAAAAATTTCCTTTAATTTTTACAGCGGTTATTTTCGATAATCTTTTATATTTGTTATAAAAGTTGCGGTGCTGTAAAGTATGCCCTGTTTCATCATAGACACTATGAAAAAGTGGGTTTCTCCTAACGGCTCTTAGGCTGGCAGTGATTGCCTGGCGGATGGGCAGCTATTGAAAAAAAAATACATTTTAAGCTCCATGCAGTTTAGGCTACGTGGGCACAAAGAACGAAAAAAACGTAAACGCAAAAAAATGAATAATAAATAAATAAAAATGTTTAATTATAGGATTTTTAGAAAAATAGCAACATGACAGTTAGGACAGGTGGCATTCTCGACCATGTGTATTAGACAAATACAATAGTTAAAATACTAATATTTTGTGCACAATTTGGAGCAGGGCATAATCCGAAGTATAGCCAAATATGCCTAACGAGAATTTGTGCTGAACATGTCATGTAGTCTCATAATAAAACCTGTTACCTTTAACGAGGTTTGGTGCAATCGACCATGACTCATGTCTTCGCTGCGCCTTAACAAAAAGCAAAAATGGACGCCAAGGGCAATCATTTCAATGTTGCGTGAAGACATAATCGGCCGTTAAATGTATGTTAATTCTTTTGTTTGCTGGTCGTACAAATATACTACATGTATTTTGAAGGCTGCCCTTTTTTTCTACATGTAATTCGGCTATTCGAGAACGTGATCACATTTCGTTTCGGTTTAACCCATATCTACGGCCGCATGATTCGACGCCGGCCGGCTGACCCCAGTGACCTGGCCCTGAAATTCCACCGGTTGCAATCGTGGTCTGGCTGCTGAACGCTTAGAGAACCTCGTTTTTGCCCCTCGAAACCGATTTTGTAATCCCGGAAATAACTGTTTGTGCCCTGACTTCTTGACTTGACCAACGTCATACATGTAGCGTGCTAGAAATGATCATATCCATTACTTGCAGAATTTGGTTTACCCGATGTAGTGTGAAAACAATGCACTAATCTGCAAAAAAACTGGTGCAATACAAAATTGTATGAAATGACTTGGTTCCAATTAAATCAATAGATAGCTTTCTGATATGGAAATTGTTCAAGCACATCCACGTCCAATGATAAAAATCGCCAAATTTACCTTTAAAAATTGTACAAGTTGATAATTTTGCTTAATTTTTGGATATCCATCACGTGATTTACAGTATACGGTATGCAAAGCCAAAGAATTCAACTTTGACTGTTTGGGTCCTGACTTCTTGACTTGATCAGCATCATGGCATGCCAGAAATGATCATATCCATTACTGGCAGAATTTAGTTTCCCCCCATGGAGTGTGGAAACAATGTATTAATCTGCAACAAGCAGGAGCAATACAAAATTGTATGAAATAATTACTTGTTTCTACATGTATGGCTTTTATGGAAATTACTCATGGTAAAGGCTGGAATATCCATGCCCAATGAGGCAAATCACCAAATTTACATTTAAAACAGTTCTAGTTGCTGATTTTCTTGTTTTTGGATATACATTACATGATTTACTCTATTGTATATGCAAAACCAAACGATTCCAACTTTCAAACAATGTAAGCTTGTATTTCTGTTTAGAAAATAGTGATTGATTCTGCCTTGACTTCTTGGTCTCAAAACAATGCATTAATCTGCAAAAATGCAAAATTGTACAGCTTTCTTTATGGAAATCGTGCATGGTATAGCATGACACAACCTAGTCCAGTGAGAAAAATCGCCAAATTTACATTTAAAGAAGTTAATATTTTTGCTTATTTTTTAATATATATGTAGAGTACATTACGTGATTAACATTATACGTTAAACCAAATGTATTTCTGTTAAGTCGTATTCAGTTTGGGCTGGCTAACATCCAAATTTTTCAATTCTGATCAACAAGTTTTGGATTTTCCATGTTTATTGGTAACAGTTTCGCAACTGTTGAAGTGTCCCTCCATGGCCCCTCGACTGGCCAGGCAACTTACAAACTGCCGGATTTTCAATCGTTATATTCAGACCCTGGCTGCCCTGTAACTGTTATTTCTGTGGTCATCCTATAAAACTAATTCATGGTTTTTTCGCTTCGGCAATGTTGCCTGAATGAGGAACCCTTAACAGCAACGACACGCCCTGATTAGAATATATGAAATATTTTTAACATACGTGTCAAGGTGAAAATTTGGCATTAAATTAGACGGAAATTTATAGGCCTTCCTTAGGGGTAAAAAAGATGCTTTTTTAAAGATAGGACGACAGACGTCCGTCAACATTACAGCGCAGAAATCAATAGCTCAGTTTAGCTGAAATGGATCGAACAAATGCCCTTCAAATCTGGGTTATTTCGCCGAGCCCACGCTAACTTAAAAATGAATTTGTTTTTGTGCATCAGGGTATTGTGACGGTTAGATAGACACGTCACATGACCCATCTCACTTCCCTAAAATAATCGAAGAAACCTATTGCAGCACACAATTGATTTTTCCCCTCATGTGATTTCAAATCCCTGTGGAATACAAATCTAAGGCTAGAAACAGTGTTCTACGATACAGTATATTTCCTGCTACAAACGAACAAAAATATATTTCAGCTCTGCTTATCTAATAGACAAGAATGATACACGTTGTAGCTGTAGGATATTATTCGATCTTTATTTTTTTTTTGGTGTTTTTTCTTTTTTTTTGAGTGTTTATCCAAACTTATACTAATCTCCTAACCTAAAAATTTAATTTCAAAATTTTGCCTGCCCTAACTGCAGGCTTTCACAGCCGGTCTACGAGCCATTAGGAGAAGCCCACTTTCTCATAATGTCCATACTGGAGCAGCCTAGCAACAGGGCAAATTCCGAAGTGTATCCAAATCCAAAGTGGGTTTAGTGAGTTTAGTGAGTTTAGTGGGTTTAGTGGGTTTAGTGGGTTTAGTGGGTTTAGTGGGTTTAGTGGGTTGTTGTGTCTTATTGCTTGCTGTGAAATTAAAGGTGAATCAGACTAACAATGCGACATTAAGAAGCATTACATGGAAGTGTCCTGGTTGCACGACAGCAGATTAATTAATGGGTTAAATACTCTGTATTGAGGCCCGTTATTGCTTAAGTAGCCTAATTTTGGAAAGTGAATTTGATGTTTTCTGGCTGCAGATCGAAAACGCCTTTCCCATTTATTTATTCGTTTCGTAAGTTTTAGTCCAATTGTAGAACAAGTCAGCGCAGTTAACATAGTTTCGAATTAATTCAATAATTTGACTTTAATTTCACGATGTCAGAAAATTATTGGTTCGGGGTGCAATCATTCGCGTATCTGGGACAAATACAAAACTCTCGACTTGACAAAGGAAAAGTTTGAGTGATGTAGAATTTTGCAATAACATCCACTCTGTCTAAACCGTTTATCTAAACATTTCGTTTTTGCTTATGCAAGTGAGATGCCATCATCTTTGAGGGAGGGGGCTGGCCGAATGATGACACATGATGAGAGGGGCTTGGGGTGGGTTAACCAATTGCTGAGTCACCGTTGTTTTTTGTATAAAAATGTAGGTTAAAATCCATCATTTGTGATCCAGTTTTGCACAAAAACCTTTGGCATCTGTTCTTTTTTGGCTGTATTTTTGAAATTTTCCTGGTCATTAATATTTTAAAATACATTAAAGATCCAGTATTTCTGGTAACGATTTCCAAACATATTCATCTACGTCAGTGATGAAAGTGGACGGATTGCGTTGCAGAAATCATTCGTTACCATCTTGACCATTTTGATTTATACACTGCAATTTGCACTAAAAATTATATTACTGCATTGCGAAACATTTATAAATACAAGTATATAAAAATAATGAAACATACATGTACACGTATAGTGAGCCATGAGTTTTTTCCAATTATTTGTTCTAAGGTTTCAGAAAGGTAAAATTTAAAGCAAAAGGATCCAAAGGGTTTTAAAGTTTGAAAATCCATGTAATGAAAAAATTCGAAGGCCATTCATATTTTTGATAGAAATATTGGCTGAAAGCCCCCAATAGGTATATATGCTAACTGTTATGAAAATTTGGCTAAATTCGAACTTCTAGCTGACAATGGTTGAGGTGATAACTTGGAAAGGGATGGAGGGGGTTTTGTGATGATATAATGCTTGAAAGATACCTTATACGTGCGTTCCATCTGCTGTTTCCTAATGAGGTTATAGGATGGCGTCACAGTCTAGCAGCCTTAAAAACCCTGCTTTTCAACTTTGACCCCCCCCCTTAACAACAAGACGATTAATTTTCCCAAATTATGCTTATCGCAAGCTTTTCAATTTTGTGATAACATATCATACTTGAATGACATCTTACACCTGCTCTTACCCTGCCTTATGCAGCGGTAGGATGGCTCTACAGTCTGGAAGTCTTACAAGCCCTCAATTTTGACCCCCTTATTGACACGTACACCGATTAGTTCACAAAACTCCGCAAACTACAAACAAACAAGAAACTTGAATGAATTTGCCAATTTGTGTCAGTTTTCGATTTTGCACCACCCTGCACTTGCCAAGATGGGTGATGATTTCTGATTTCAAAGATTTGGGAATTGCTACGCCCTGGCCGGCCCTGGCGAAGGTGTTTTCAGCGGGAAATCACCCGCCTGAATTGACACGTTTCCAATAGCCATTCGCCGCAAACATTTTCCGTGTTTTTCTGGGAATAAGGCCTGGTGTTAGTCATGGAAAAATGCGCCCAACCCACGCCCATTTCCATCCCCATTCCCCAACAAAAGATTCAAGGACCATCCGCCATCAAAGCGCGACTCGAGAAACCAACCAAAATGTTAAGGTCAGTCCCAGCGTCGCAAACATGTTATTCGGGGCTTTTTTCCAAATAAAAAACAAAAAACACCATGACACTCATGCAAAAAGTATTTGCAGACCCGGAGTATGAGAGGGATTTGAAGGAGAAATTGGCGCGGATTATCGCACGATTTTGCCACAGAACGGTGACATCGCCTCGGTGGCACACAAATTCTGGTCAAACGAGACTGGAGATTCGGCAATCAGGAAAAGTGATCAAATTCAACCTAAATAGTTTTGCTATCGATGCCTTTCACGTCCACCGGGCCACTTATAGATACTCAATAAGGAAGGGAAAAAATCGGCAATTATATAAATTTGGCATTCGACGTAAATAGGAAATCAAACGAGGGTGCCATGGCGTAATTTCCTGGTCTGGCGAAGAGTGGCAGCTAGGCTCCATATCGATTCGAAGGCTGGTAAAAGTGAAATTCCTTGAACTTTCCCAAATTTGCAGTTTTCCCTGCATTTCAACGTTGGGGGTTGTCTGCTGGACGACGGACATGTATGACATGCAACTTAAAAATGGGAATTGTATCCTGAGTTCATTCAATTCAATGCAGTTCATCTCAATTCAACTCAGTATCTGATCAGTAAAGGACTACCATGTGGTAGCGGTGCATCTAATTCAGTCGTTACCACTGCATTAGGGTATGCGTCAACATAATTGCTAAATTGAATTTCTTGTACCTTAAATTGAGCTGGACGTGCCAAATACAGTAGGTTTCATCACAACATAGATTAATTCAATGCAGCTGACGTCAGTTCACTACTCTCAGGAAATGTTGTTCCCATTATTTCAACGTGGGAATTGTCTGCTTGACGACGGACATTGCAGTCAACGTGAAACTGAGAATTAATTTCTGAAGTGATTATGTTCAATTCAATTCAACTCGGTATCAAATCAGTATAAGGGACTGTCATGTGGAAGGGGTTCACTCCATCACTTAACTCGACAATTTACGACGTACCTAGGGTATAAACCCACACATCATTGCTAAAGTTAAAGTATTGTAGCTTAGAATTGGGATGGATATACTAAAGGTGTTATCACAAGATGCATGTACATGTAGTTCAATTCAACGTACATGTAGATGACGCCCGTACCTTACTCTCAAGCAACATGTCACTTGGATGGAGGTGTAATCTATATATCCAGTTTATTAGGATGTTATCATGTAATTTTGCTTGGACACCAGTGTCTTCGCTAAATTTAATTTCTATTATAATAGCTCTAATTTCGTCCACGAAAGAAGATTCAGAATAAGAATCTAGAAATTACAATTTCACTGCTCAATTGACTTTTTAATAGCCCCAATTACATCCATTAAGTTTCAGAATAATAAATTAGAACAGAAAATATCACTGCTAAATTGAATTCCTAATAGCTGAAGATCTAATAACTCTAATTTTATCCTCGAGATTCTGCAGAATAAGAGATTCAACATTAGAAATGTCCTTCACTTACCCATTGTTTTTCCAAGTACTTTGGCAAATGAGGTTATTTTGCGAAATTTGCATTGGACACAAATGAGCCAGAGGGAAAATTACATTTAATATCACTTCCGGTAATTTTAATACGGATATTAAAACCAACAATGCATATTCATCAAAATTGCTCATTGTTGGTGTGACTTTTAACAAGTAGGGCGTGGTGATTATTGCTTAATATATTCTTGTTTACGTGGTTGGCTCTTAATTGGTGAATAGTGAATTTCTGCTTTTGCAGATATATCATGAAGTTTTTTCAGAAGGTGATATTGTAGCATTTTGATAATGACAAGCAGGATCTCGTATGTTGGTGGACAAAAAATGACATATTTTGCTTCATGTAGGAAGCGAGTATTTGTGGGTACATCAGTCACCTGGGGGCTAACTGGAAATATATACTTTAGTAAAATGGAATCTGCAGGGTGAATTGGTTTTGAGGATTTTTTGACTAAAGATGTCGACTTGCTGGATTCCAGCGATATGCTAATTACAATATACATGTACATGTTAACACAGTCCGCTAAATACAAAATTAAATAACGCATGACACATATTGCGAATTATGCCCATTTTATTGTGCTTTTTATGATCGTATCCCTCACATAATTGCTGTTTTTAGGTTTTCCAAATCTTTATTTAACAACTTTTCTAAATCATTATTTAACAGCATACCTGTTTCTAATCAAGAATAAAACCAAAAGTGGTTTGTGCTACTAGTTTGAAAACAATGGCTTTGATAATGTTGCTTTGAATAGCTCGTGAGTATTATCGTTACTGACGTTATTGCAAATTTCTCAAACTACGTGTCGTGGCTTTTTTGAATAAACAAAACTAATAATTAGACCATGCAAGCACATGAATTTAAACTGCCAAAAATATGCAATAAATAAAATATCATCATGGCATCTGGGAAATTGAATAGGTACATGATTATGGATTTGCATGTTCACATTTTCATTTATTCAATTTTAAATTACGCTTTTTAAATAAAATCACGTTTTCAACAGGTTATTCTGCATGGTTGGCCCATCATTTGCCCCGTTTAATTTCACCCCATATTATCGGTACAACACTAACAAAGATGGTAAACCGGTTAAGTTTTAAAGAGGTATTAAATCTAGTCGAGGGGAAAGTTTGCCCTAATTTTACCGGCACCTTGCCTAGCGATGGCCCAATTTACCTTCCTTTCTCTCTATTTTAGGACCCAGACAGGGTCAAATTTAACTGTTTGGTGAAACTTCCCTGTCTATAGTTGGACCCATCGTGGCTAATCACCTGACAAAATTTGACTAAAGGTGTTACCTTAAAGTTTTAGAGCTAATTTGCACCAAACTTAAGTTATTTCTTATTAAGATAACATGATGGAAAAATCTTTTATTTTAAAAGGCATTTCGGATTTAATAAGCAAGAAATGGGCATTCTCGATGTATTAATGATGGAATGGTTGCAGCCATATTCCATAAATCATATCCAAATTTGACCCATTTTATTCCATTTCTTACATAGACATTTTATTAGGAAAATGGCATGTATTTTAACATTGTATCATGGAAATGTTTGTAATTTCATTTTGCTTGATGATGTTTCCCAGATTCATGCAATCTAAAATGTTCACATCAATAAATTTCAATGGATTTTCTACCAAAATGTTTTTTAAAAGTAATCCTTATTCTTCATCAGTTTACCAACCTACACTACTTGTAACTTTACACTAATTTTAATTCTGTTCCATTTCTGTTCCATTCATGGGCATGTTTAGAATTTCATTTTGCTTGAAAATGGTTCCCAAATTCACATAATTTAACAAAATGACAACATGTCCACACACATGTCTACATCATTAAAATTCGCCGAATTTCTACTAAAAGTTCGTTAAAAGTAAGCATTATTCTTCGCCAGTTTACCAACTTAAAATGTAGTTTGATATGTGAAACTCATTCTGATCCATTTCTATTTTCACATGTACTTGTAACCATCAGTTTGCACCATAATCAAAAATGTCTAAATTCTTGAAAATTTCCTAACTCCTCCCCTTTTTGGAATGCCTAACAGCAAAGACACACTCAATTCAACAAAAAATTCCACAGAATGCTACCATATCACTGGTAATCAAATCGGCTTGTTGCTACAGTGTATAAACTTAATTTTTTGTATCAAGACATGTTAATTTTTGCAATCTCCACTTTGTGTCGTATTTCTCGATTGGCCACAATTTAATTTGACGCTTGGGGACTAGGGCGAATCCGGTTCCCAATCACACAAATTCGGCTTCAAGGTCTCCGACTGACCCTTACATTTTGCCAATGTTTTCTGAATGACCTCCGTGCTTGTTCCTATGTTTTTTCTGCTTTGATAAAATACTCATAAAAGATGGCTTCCTCGTCCATCCCACCGGCTTTAGAAGTTCCCATCTGAAAACACCGTCGTTTCGTGTTTTCTGATAAAAATTCAGGTTGCAAATTAGGTCAACGTTTGTCTTAATGGCCAGTGGCGCCACCCACAGCACTGACCGCCCCACAACCCGACCTTTCCACAATTGAAAATTGCCGACCGAACACGTCTCACGTGCATTCACTGGCATACTAATTAAGGCCCATTTCAGGGTTGACACAAATTTTGTGAAAAATGTGCTTAACCCTTTCAATAATTACCTTTGTTACAATTGCTTAATGTCCACTGAGGTGTCACTTCGCATATGTTAATGTCATAATCATTTCAAATGATCACTGATCAGTATTTCAGTGGATCCTGTTCTTAAACTGATTAATTGCAAAAATAATTATTTAAAAATAACCATTTAAGTTTTAAAATGCACGTTACTCTGAAACATGTTTCTACTATGTTTCCAACATTACTTATTCTAATTGCTTTTATCAGTAAAGATTTATTTCCGTATTGAATAAAATAAGCTTATAAAGGATCTTCAATGACAGGCTTATTTTTTTTGGGAAAAATTAAATAGTTTTTGTAGATTTTAGTCGTACAGTACCCTAAAGAAGGAAATGAATATGCAAAATATGGCGGCGTTTGTTCTAAACGTAGAATTAACATACATATGTTACAGTTTTGAACCAGATTCACAACCAAAGTTTAACTGTTAAAATGCTTATATTCACCAAATGTCACTGTATTCGCCTTTACATTTACGTCAATTTGAAAATATTTTTGATGATTGTTTCACTAATACAACTCTTCGCTAACAACTATACAATCTATTCGCTCTATTCGATCTAATACGATCTATTCGCTATGGAAAGATATTTTTAATATTTCCCATAATAATGTTCAGTTGTATTAGTGCAATGAATCCATGCATCCGTATGGAATTCTTCTTTTAATATTTTCATATTAATTAATGTTCAGGTGAATTCGTGAAATGAATTACCTGTATGTGCTGTACATCCATATGGAATTCTTCTTTAAAAAGCGGTTAATGGAAGCATTTAAAAGAAGTACAACTAATTCAACTGTGCTCCTACAACTTACAACTGTATTAGTGAAATAAATTAAAAACTAAGACTTTTTAACAGCTTTTTTGTGAAAATGTTTCCGTGCAAATTTGAATCGAAATCACTGTTGGGAATTCTTTTTTTTTTCGCTGGAAACAAATAACTTGTATATAATGAAATTCGTAAATTTCGAAATAGACGTTAAATGACCGTCAGACCGTGTGTGGCCAGATTACACGCATAATTTTTTTTTGCCAGACAGGTCATTCTGAATCTCTAGATTTTTATTTTCTGATTGTCTGGACATTGACAATCAATCGTTTCCATCAAATGGATGAAGTAAGGATTTCCCAAATGCTTTTTTTGTCGAAATCCTGCATGTTAATTTAAAAGTGCCAAAGCAGGTTTGAACCAATCCAATACGCAGAAACCTTTGTCTGGACACTGAATTGCCATTTGCTAGCCAGTGGTTATGTCGCTAATTTTAAGCCTGTAAAAAAACCGGCTAAACATCATGCAGTTATTTGGCACAAGGTAGACCACATAGGTGTTGAAGAAGCCACGTACTTTGATCCAGTTGCACGGGCGAGCATTACTTCGCCTTTTAAGATAACCCACTTTTTATTTCCAATTTACCAGCCATTTTAAAAGTGGAACTGGCCAGGACAATTTGGTTGATGGGAAAACGAGCTGTTTTCAAGGTGGATATGATAATAAGCATCGAATTAATAAGAGAAATGGTCAGTATCTGGTCACCAGATCACCGACGAATTTAATTAACAATTTGCCAGATTAGCTTTTGTGTACAGGAAATGAAAGTTAATTAAGTTTGGATTAACGAGATATTCTGATAAATTCCATTGTAAGGTCACCGGAAATATTTGATATCTTATAACGAATTGAGTGGCGATTTAATTGTGCGACCACAAAAAACGTTAATCACTGTTTAACTCAGCTTGCGTCGATTAACATGAGGTTGGTGCAACTTGCTCTACTGCACGATATCAATGCAACTGTTACCGAATAACTTTTCATTGATATAGCATTGATTTTTGCTCACACGTAAAACTTTCTTCCTTTGGATAGTTTTCTGTAGACAGAAATTGATAACTGTTTCAGGCCAAAAAATAATATTATTTTGGGATTTTAATGCGCTTTTTCAAAAAAAATGATTTCCATGTCTTTTATTGAAAGAAATACAAGGAATTGTATTTTGCGACACTTAACTGCAACAATTGGGAACAGATATTTTTCAACAGCATTAATTATGAATACTTGCTTAATTGTAAAAGATGATGTTACCATTACAATAATGTCTATTATGACCGACTAAATCAGTTTTGGGCTCACATCAATCAGAACTTTGATGCACTCTGTGCTATTGTAATTTGGAATGCATTAGTTTGCACCAACACTGGACTGGTAATTCAGCCTACCCTCGAAATCTAGAACTTCTTTAGACCTTCTAGAAAATTCCGTCTGTCCAGATTTTGAAGAACGACCAATTGGCCATTGTGACAGTGACCTAGTATGTGAGGAGGGAAAATCTAGGCCACAACCAACGGTTTGGCTGAAAAAAACACAACAGGTATTCGTAGTGTGAAAAGCCAGAAGGTTGACCACTGTACCCCAACTCGTAAACCGTTTGGCTAGCTGTTGTGCAGGTTACCAAATTGACCTTTTATGGCGAATGTCCCACCCACATCTGAGTTGAAGGAAATGATGGGCAACCTTTTCGTGACACCTCATTGACCCTAGTGAGAAGTGACCACCTAACGGTTCACAGACAATCGGAAATGTAGGTTGGACAACTTGGACTGGTGTCCGAAATATTTCAGTAGTCCTTGTTCAAAAGCTTCCGCATTTTTTTGTGTGGACAGCCCAGTTTTCCAAGTCGGTTTCTTCGAAATCTGTGCGCTTCTGGCTGCCATCTTGCTTCACTTTCAACTTTTTTTGGCATTTGGATTTTGCAATGTATAGACTTTATGATCATAATTTTTTAAGAACTTTGAATTTAAAAACTTTTAACTGACACGAATAACGTGTTTTTGTTAATGTTGCTCACCTTTTGGAAGAATTTACTGCTGGAAACCCGATGTCTCCAGCTGACCAGGATACATGAAATGCTAATAAGTCGAGCTCTGGTGGTCGTTATACCGCGATTTTCCCAATTTAGTGTTTTGTGGACATGCGCCGCATGGCCAAAGTGGGGGAGTGGAGCAAGGCCCTCATCAACCCACATTTTTGTTTTAAAAAAATACACACTGTTGGTAGACCTCTGTAAAAAAAATTGAAAATGGCCGTTTGGATGTCTCTCATTCTTCATGGCCAAAATCGGGCAGAGTATAAATGAGAGCGTTTTAGTCTTCACCTTCTTTGGTCAATTTTGCATTGAAAGTAATTGTCTGCCAACGATAAATTGTCAATTAAATTTTGCTGTCTTCTACAGTAATTTAAAGTGGGTTACAGTAGTACGCTCCATGACTTCAACTAATTTTTCAAATGTTTTTAGATGTTACAAAATCTTGTAATGTACTTAACCATTCAGAAAAGGCCATGCAGGAAGATGTAAATTTTCCTCAAATTTAATAATTTTTATCAACTTTTCATGGTCTCATGTTTCATGTTCATGGTTTCATGGTTTATGGCTAATGGTCAGCAACATTTTGCAAATGCATTAGTTCACGTGTTATTAAGATATTTTCAACTATTTCATCTATTTTTATGTTTTTTTGTATGATTTAGAGAATAACAATGAGCAGAAATTATTCGGTAAATGTTTCATACTGGTGAAGGTCAAAGAAGGTAACATTTGTCCACCTACTGGTGTGGCACGCATGGGACATTGCTCGCCATAAAACCTTGTTACCTGAAACATTACACGTGGCATTTGAAGGCATTTTAAGGCGAAATGCCGATCATTATCCTGGATGTTGTTCAGACAGAAAAATGCACATAATGCCCTAGTCCTACAAACCTATTTTCGATGAAGTCTGTGCTAAAGGGGGTTTAATCATCTGTTGAAATTCAAATACTGTTGTTCTTCAGTGCCGAATATCTGAGGGACTTGTTTGGTAAACAATAATAATATCCTTCCAAACACGCGGCGATTGAACCGTGAAAACATCGTTTGACCCTTAACCTCGTTCTCCGTTTATTCCCTTTATACTCTGTGCAGAATACTAAACTGGGCTTATTTATTATCGTTAGCTTGGTTACTCCAGTTTCGTAATATTGCTGCCTTACTTTCCATGACAATAGCCATCAAATTCGTTGATTCAGCATTTTTCTGTTATACAATTAATGGTTGATATACTTGTAGATAAAATACAAATGGAGTTAGATCATTGAACTTGAAGCTTGTCTTGATTTATGCTTATTCAGTACAGAATGCGCAAAAATATAAGATTGAAACGTTTTATTATTATTAAATGAATATTAAGGTGTGCTTACACGATATAACAAAACATTGTAATATACCAAATTTGTTTTTAACTCTGTTGTACAACTTATTATCAAACCTCCACTTAAAGAACATTGTCTTATCATTTTCAAAGAAGTTGCATAACTTTGCTATATAAAGGCGCATTTACACTTTATCACAGCACATGTTATATTGCAAAGTCATATAACGTGTTAGCAAATGAAAGAAAAAATGTTATTTAACATAACATTTGAGATGCTCATTTGCAAACTCATAGCATAACTCATAGCATAGCATGTCGTTATGACACATTATATTACAAAGGTAAAAATTGTCATAAAAACAAATTTGTTATATAAGATTTTGTTATATAGTGTAAACGCACCTATAAGTTTTTGTAATTTCTGCCACGTGATATTCCAATTTAAGTAAACTTGACAAGGTTTCTTACAAAGTTAATCAAGGCAGATTTTTAAATTTATAATTAGTTTCTTTCTTTTCTAATTGTGATGTACTGTACCTGTACAGTAGCCGGAAGATTGATATATTTGCTTTACAGAGTGCCTCATCTCTTTGCACCTCAATTTTTTCGGTATTTGAAATGCTATGGTCTATAAAAGCAAGAATGAATTGAGAAATATGACGCACCCTGTAAATTTATTCATGGTACCAAGAAAATTTGGATTCCTGGGAAAGTCAGGGGATTTGGAACTGACAGGGAAACATGGGAAAGTCAGGGTAATTTTTAAAACTTTTCGAAAAGTCATGGGATTTCCTAACTTTTATTATAATTACGTTCCATAAAGTATTCCATATACATATACATGTACATTTATGATTATGGCGAGTACTGTGATACGCTTATGTCACACAGCTGGCTAGCTTATTTCGCTCAAGGCGTGAAAAACTGCGGGATCTGATGCGTTTTAAAATTGTGTAATCTGTACATTAATCATTTTATTATTTTTTTCCAGATTTATTCGGACGTTTAAATAAGCCACTGAAACTGAATAGTTTTGAATGTTGCGCAAAATTTGCCATCGAGACACCTTGACACGAACTCTGAATTTCGACATGAAACGCCCAATCCCCCGAGTGCGCGTTGGGAAGTTTTTGGGATCCTGTGTTAGACCAAAGGTCGAGGGTTACGTCGTATCCCGCGAGTGCGCATCAGTAACCCAAATACCCCGGAGTGGGTTTCAAGGAATCTCAAGGGTATGAATCCTTTGATCGAAAAGAACCCAAGCTGCCCTTTTCCACGAAGGACGGATCTGGGTTTGGGCGTCGAAGACATCCTTAAATAGGTAAGGGCACTTTTAACCAAATAATTTTACCTTTAATTTAAATTAATTTTGCGTTATCTTAAAACAAGTGCATTATCTTAAAACTTGTGTACGTAACCGTGGCGATTTCATAATGTGACCTTGTGAGTGGTCATAAATTTATTGTATCCTTTGGTATTGATCAACTCTAGGATTCCCATAGAGCCTGGGAATCCTTGGTAACGTTGGAAAGTCGGGGACATTTTGAAACTTTTTCCTTGCATCGTGATGTTTAGGTGAAGGTGCCCTTTGCACAATGAAAGGAAAGCCCCAATATGGAAGAACCAGTTCCTTCTATGTTGCTTCATTACGTCTGCGTACTCCTAGTTAAAAATCCAAGTTAAAACAGTAAATTTCTACCTGTAGATATTTTAATGTTGCGTTAATTCAGAATATACAATATGAATACTTACAGTATATCATCCTAATCAATGGTCATGGTGATTAAAAGTACTATTGATGTGTCAGTGCAGGTTTTTAACTTTTATACTTGTATTGGTCGATAGGGGAACTCTAAAGGTCGGGGGAAAATAAAAAGTTCAAGCTGGGTAACATGGGAAAGTCAGGGGATTTTGTTACGAAAGTTGTGGGAACCCTATTTACATGTACTGTAAATAGCAGAAAATTGCCTAATTCACTATAATGATGACAAATAAGGAATTCGATGTAATTAGCAATTAAACTGCGAGATTGACACAAATGATGCTTGTAACAAATCACTAACTGGATCACTTCATCGTGCCAACACCAATGTAATGTCGATTAGTAGGTCAGTCATAGAATATTTTTTTTTGAATCTCAGATTTAGCAGGAAAAGCCACTAAGGTTGTCATTTGAATGCCATCTAGTGAACAACCCTTACTAATAGCATGTGATTATTTTTCAAAATGGTCAAATTATTTGAAAGTCGAAAACTTCTAATGCACATGCATGTCCATTCTTCAATTCAAAAAATACTTGTGGATAAGTACAGAACATATATGAAGCTGAAAGTGGATGATTAGATACACCACATTCAGTCTTCTAAGTTCGTCCACAGAGTAGAGCAATTTAATCAGGAATTCAAAGATGATATGGGGGACAAATTCTTTACATACACTGCATACATGCCAACTTTATGCCAATAATTTCCACCAAAAAATGCAAAAGCGGACGTTAAATTTGAAAAACAAGAATAATAACCCATTTTGAAAAGGGTGCATTTAAAGGCCACTTTCAACTTCAGGTTACGACTTGCTATTTTTTTAAGTAACGTTAATCATGTAGAAATTCCACGATGGGGCACATGCTTTTATATCAGCAGGTTGGAAGAAAAGTTAATCATTCTAGGCATCTGATTTACTGTATAACCGTATTACCACGATATTGATAGGGCAATGTAGTCAAAGTGGTTAATGCAGCGCCATCTATGAACAGCAGGACAAATTAAATCACATCTTGGCATACAATGATGTGCTCAAAACACTTCAATACTCATAAAATTTGTTCGCATTCTTCTGATACCGTATAAGTAATACGTAAACAGTGCTATAAAACAAATAGCGTCCATGTCACCCTACAACATTTTAATATAGCATGGAGTCTAATTTTAAAACAGATATACGATTTTATATCACAATTTAATGCAGATGGGAGTATTTTTTTTCTGTTCAATTTTGTTCTTAAGAAGTGTAACACGGAATGCGATACATTTAAAACTTAGATAAACAGCGAATGAAAGTAGAGCTCATTGGCAGTCCCTCATCGTTTTCTCCCTTCAAGCAGGTTTTCACTGACCTAAATCTTTTTTTTCCAAAACTTAAAAATTAAGGTTAATGCACGCAAAAAAGTGGCGTAAAAGTGAAAAAAGGTAAATCGGAAAATATTTGAGAAATAATGGAATGTTACGCTTGCCACGGTCTATTGATCTTATGCCCAACACGTAACTCTGGAAGTTGCCACCAGGGCTTTTTTTGCGGAAAAAACGGTTTTGGAGCTGGTTCTCGTCCTAAGAGCTTTTGAGGGTTTTCTTTGGCAGTTTGTTGACAACCGGTTCAACCGTCAGGGGTCAGCATAGGTCAGACGAAAACAACGAGTCGGTGCAAAAAGTACGTTGCTCTAATTTGGGAGAAAAGCAGGTACGCCAAACAGGATCCTATCTCAACAATGCGGCTCTGACAAAAAACATGGAAATATATGCTACGCTACTTTCGCTTTATTTATGTAAATAAGGCTGGCAAAAAATGTTTTTCTCGTCTCAATTGCCCAAATGCCTGGTTAAATACCCAGGAAGTGAATATTTGTAACGTCACTGCCACTCGGCTTTTCCAATGACAGGTGGATTAGTACTGATGGAAATCATGCAAATCCCCTAAAACTAATCCGCATCTATATGTGATGCATTTTGAAATATACAGTTTATGAGGTATACGGTTTATGGATTTGGAATTTTATTTTAAAATTCACGAGGCTATAAACGATACTGATATTTTACAGAGCACTTCGAAAATGTATTTTCATAAGTGACAAGCAGGGCGAATTATTACCCTTCGAGATTAAATATATATTCAATTATATTTATATCACTAAAATTTAGCATCTTCATAGTAACAAACAAGTCCTAAAAGTAATTTGTCCCTGAAATTCCTAAAATAGTCCTTAATTTTTCTGCCTCCCCGAATTCTTTAACTTTGAAACAGCAGGGCTATAAAATTATCGAAAATGAACTTGCTTTATTAAATATTCTTGAATATTAAATTTGATCTCGGAAGTGGAATAATTTTCCCTGCTTAATAGTCAATAATATTTATTAAAGCAAGGTCATTTTCGATATTTTTTATATCACTGAAATTTGCTTTATTAGCATTTTGAATCTGGATCAATGCTGGTAACTTCTGGCACACCCTGTACTTAAAAACCGCTTATTAAGGCATCATAATGGCCCATTTACTGTGACACTTGAAGCGTTTTGGTGGTGATAGTTAACGTTGGTTAATTGCTATGCAGCAATATGTCTGACCTCAACTAAACTACAATAAGACTAAATAAGATTAAACTTCGTTCATGATATTAGCATATAGGTTAATCGTGCATCATTTTCTGATTTCGCAAATTTCGTGCCATCTTCCTAGCCTATTTTGATGTTCATCAGTATGTGTTGTATTCTTCGAAATGTAGTACATTAGGGTCAATTGTTTTCTAAATATGAAACTTAAAACAGTACGCTTATGTCAAGGACATGAACCCTCGTTTAATCTCTTGCTAAATAGCCATCTAAAACATGAAGAACATGGATTTTAGGGAAAATTAATTGCTTTGTTTTTGTTGGTTTTATATCACTTTCGTGGGAAAATTACAGGTGATGGAATTTGTGGTTTCTTTCCCAAAGTTAACGATTATACAGGGCGTCCTACCGTGTCTCTACATTAGTGTGACCTCATTTTTGAGTTTGCTGGAGATTCAAAGATTCGTCGATTTTAAAGGAAACTATTTTATTTAATTTGTTTTGATTTTTTGTCCACATCGGGCTTTCGAGATTTGCAGCTATCCCTTTTCACCACACTCTGATTATTACAAACTAGTAATTTCTCTATTACGACTTTAATTTGAACAGCAACTTCGTATCATTAAAGTTTGTTTTACAACAAACAAACATATAAATTGCTGGTATCTTAATCGATAACTTAGCAATCATCGATGAATTGAAAATTCATGAAACCGGCTTTTCGTGGTATTTTTTTTTCAACCCATAAAATGATCTGCTTGAAACATTGCCCGCCCCGGTAATTTTTTTTTTTTTGCTCGGTTTGATTTATGGCACAAAATTACAATAAAATTGTCGTTGATCCAGATAAATTCGTGTCGGCATTTTGAAATAAATGAAAGTGAAAAAATATGAAAATCAAACTTTTACAAAAATATATTAAAAAATATATATATGTTATAAAATGTCATGAAGGCATGTTGCAGGCACTCCTACCATGTTGCGCTTTATGCAGTTAATTTAATCTATGATTGTACGAGCAATTTCAATATATTCCATTGATTCTACTCCATCGATTAAATTGATCGAAACCTGGTGCTACTGGCCAATAATTTATTAAGAGTTGATACATGTAAACTGGCCCATGTTTTGCCCTACCCCTAATTAAAAAAGGGACGGAGCGATTAACCTAATAACTGGTCAAGAAAAATGTCGAACTTATGCCAGTTTCCACTAATTAACGAATACTTCACTGACATTCATATTTGAACCTACCTTTCTGATTTAATTGAGCAATTATTCTGCGCATTGTTCATTCATTTTAACTTAATCATCATTATTACGTTCATTCTGGTTACAATCTGACATTAATCAGGGCGGTTTGCATTAAAGCTGCAGTTAGGATAATCGGCAATTACGAAGCAAGTGACCAATATGAAAACAGCCAACTAAACCTGTTTTAATCGTCGGTTTTTAATGTTTGCTTGATGCAACTGGGGTAACTCGCCTTCAAAACTTCTGAATTGCAGTTTTATTCGTGGCATTGAAAAGCCAGTGTAACCGCATTCATAGAAAATGATATAAATGTAATGTATTAATGCACAGGGTGAATAAAAAAGTTACCTCGATTAATAACTCGATTTATATAAATGTACATGTAACATTGCAATACATTGTGAGTGAGAGCCAATGGATGCCTCAAATATCCTGTTTCAAAATGTACCATTCTTTTAAAATTAAGAAGCGACTATTGACACACCCAGTAGAACATCCTTTAGAGAAGAATAGTAAACAAGATTGGGCTTAGAATGCACGACGCTATTTTTGACACACCCTGCATTTTCATCTGATCGGTTTCATTAGCTTGCTTTGTAGAATGGGAAAAATGGCATAAAGTGCGGTGAACAATACAATACAGTATATTATCACCAGCACAATTGCTTATCCCAGTAAACGTTACAAAAATGGCCCCCCTTAGCTTAACACGTTGAGGTGGACATGTCTGCATTCCCTTTGTTAAATAACGGTTTGACCAACCAAAATTTAGGTTACGAAACACTAGGGTACAATGACCGGTGTCTGCCCTAGATAGGGTTAGGTGTTCACGTTTCTCTGCCTCTACGCACCTATAAGCATGAATGCCCCTGTTTTCCACTTTACACAACATTTATCCTTTCAAGTTTTGAAATGTTTTTCGGTTTGTACAGTAATCTTCTTGAATATCGGATGACTGGCACTGTTAGTACTGTATACAAAACCCCACGACGGCTTACCATGAATTAACTATGATGATAATTCAAGTAATACTCTGTATAGGAAATAATTGGTCCCACACCCACTTCATGCATGCTTTTCTCCAAAGTTTGTTTTTGGTTTCGCTATAGCTGTCTACTCCCCCGCAAGGTGGCGTCACGATCTAGAATCCCTAAAACCTTATGTTCTCACTAGTAGTTTCGAGGAAATTGAATTTGAAGAATTTAATCACGCTATGCTCATCACCAAACTTATATTTGTAGGCGGGGATATAATGTTCAAATGCCAATATTTTGGAGATAATATTAATGTTGCATTTTTAATCAAAATGCAGTTTATGAAACTTAATATTAAAAATAATACCCAGTTATTCATATTCGCCTTGTTGATGACGGGACTATGTGGACGACCCCACAAACAAAATCAATTTAGTAGGAACATTGACTCAAATACTCCAAATACAATTACTGAAAAAATCCAAATATCTATGGGTGAAAGCCAGTATTTCATATTCGATTTTTAATATATATCTAATTACATAGCTGTTGGATAATTGAGTATTTTTAAATGAGATCAAGCTTATGGTGGTGTAAAAATGACATTACGGTGGTAAAAGTTTCTGATGATATCTATGAATGCCAAATTAATAGCATTCTCCTCTTCCATGATATACAATGTGGACGCCCCTAAAACAAAATCCATATCGTCAAAACGTTGATAATTCACTCAAAAAATCCTAGATTGCCTGGTTTTCATGTTTTTAACATTTGTCAATTGCTTGATAATTTATTGTTTTGAGGTAATTTCACTGTTAATTTTTTGTGTACTTTTCTGAAATCAAGATGGTGAAATGATGTTGTACAGAATGGCCTATCGCCATCCTATTGAAATACGTTAACGAAAGCGCCGCAATAATTTATCGAGCCACTCAAGCTTTATGCTTGATTGTGGAATCAGTTTGTAAGACTAATTTTGTGAGCTTTAAACAGTACCTTCATGTTGAATTTTGTAAGATAGGCACTGATTATTAACCAGATATTATATTGTCATTTGCAAAACTGATGGAAAACAGTGAGTGGTTTCTACGTTGAAGGCAAAAAGCGGCAAATTCGAATTTGGAAACTTGAGTAAGCAATTAATACTGTATGTTTATACTTGTGTAATATGGAATTTTCAATCACGTCAGAGTGAGGTGAATGAAACGTATTAGCTTCTTGAAAATGTTGAAACCGGTATGGGTTGTAGGATAATCGCTCAATAGTAAGACGGTCAAGTATTATGTCGTCATCTTGGGGGAGGAGGTCAGCCAAATGATGATGTCATCATTGGATTAAAATATACCACTTTCGACACAGTTTTCCAAAACAATTGCCCAAGTCGTTCTGATTTAATAATATTCGCCTCATTATTACATTTTACGAATTAACGCATCATTTCTGATGAAATTTTAAAACAAAATCGCAAAGAGATTTTGTTCAATGGTCTATGGGAATTTGGTCAATTTCCAGACTTCAAAATGATGACGTAGTGTATATCTTTAGGAGGTCTGGAATTGATCACAAATGATTACGGTGGTCAAAACTTTCTGAAAATGTAAGACAATATTTGTACGTCCCGATAACTAAACCATAGCGGTAATTTCATCTCGTAAATGTTAACAATTATTGAAAAGATTGTTGTAGGTCGCCTCATGGTACATTTAGAGCTTTACTAACCCAGTTCAACTGATCTGCATTGGCACAAAACCAGATTTGGCTTTATTTTGGTATACTTGTCACATAGGACGGTTTCCAAAAACGTACATTTTTCAAAACGCGTGGTCGCAATGCACGGATATAAATTCTACTAAACTGTTTATTTTCTTTAAAAGTCGTATATCAAGAAATAAAAATGTCGTAAAGTCGTGTGCAAGGGGGCCAGAATAGGAACGCACGTTACACGCAGTTGAAAACAAACACATGTTTGGTAAAATAAGATGGTCTGGTGGTCTCATAACTAGTTATACCATTCTCCGTTAATTTTGATGAGAGGTAGCCCATTTTTGCCAAAGATTAATGCCTACTTTGTTGAAATTATCGTTTGATACCCAGTGAAACTACAGTTGACCCAAATCAATGAATTCAACGGCGCTTCATCTTGAGTTTGTTTGACGATTGCATCATGTTGGGATTTTGAACGTGTGATATTTATCCAGCTTTCCCTATAATTTGCGAAATGTGTATTTCATTAAAATACTAATGATTAACGCCTTCATATTCGGCAGTAAAAGCAAAAATAATAATAATATTAATAATAATAGAAATGTAAATAGGGGACGTTCAGATATTAATCGCTGACACTATTTTTTTCGAACTTTTTATAAAACATAATCAAACATGATTAATTTTAGCTCATAAAATTTATAACGAAGTGGTCATGATATCAAAAATGTGCCATATGCCAAATGTTGCTTTAAGCAAGATCACCCATTGTTTTAGAAGCAAGGATGACGTCATAATTTGGCCACCCCTTCTTCCGTCATCATTCGTCAGAATTTGGCTGAAGATGATGTCATAATGCTTAAACTTCCGAGTTTTACGTTGTTATGAGAATAAAATTTTTGCAAAGATTGTGAAAGTGCACAACAATTTCAAGTATAGGCAGGTCTCCAAAACAGAACCCATTTCTAGTATGCATTTTCAACAAACAATAGAGATTTTAGTTGTTCATGAATAGTAATGTCAGTGCCAATGGATAACGGTAATTAGGAGGACATTGCACTCAGTGACTCATACATGCATAATCGATCATTGTTAATCGTGGATTAAACCTTTGGGGAATAATTCGACGTATCCCCTTCAGCACTGCGTAACAACAATGGCTTGATTTCATGTCTAATTAACCGTTAATTTTTCGACTGTCAGCAACTTTAAACAGTGGCAGAAATAACGAGACCAGCAGGTGGAATTAAGCACGGGTTTATTGAATGCATTTTTTAAATACAACATGCACCAATTTTATTTTTGGGAACACCCTGCAAGGAATTGGAGCTGGTTAGCCCGTTTTTCGCTGTTTTCAGTTATTTATTCCCCACATTAAAGCCGGTTTTATGTGAAAGCGTATTTTGTTTTTGCCATTTTAACTTAATCACTATTTTCAGTTGGGGAAATTACAAAACAACGGTCCCCACAAAACTAAACCACAAAATTCTTAACTCTTTTTCCATATTTTGAATAACTCGAGGGTATTGATTTATTCGGTATTTGTCTTGTCGTGTGCTCGATACGTGACGAGGTTGTACGCTTGTCCTGGTCAGTTTATTGTCAGTTCATGACATATTGGAGTTGATCGGATTTGTGGGATTGACACGCGATCGTTGGAAATGTGCCGATTGAGAGAACACACATCATAAATTTGGACTAATAATGTCCGTCTTTATTAATATCCTTGACACTGTGTTTGTAGACCCTTTGCCTGGATATCAGTCAATGTCTCTTCGTCTGGCATTATAAACCCTTATTAGGAGCGTCGCATTTCATCACTCATTTATGATTCCCACCCGAAATTCGGGGCTTGTCAGCGAGACTAGGTCACTCGATTAATGAAGATGCCCTATTTTTGACCTGGGGCCGAGTTTTCGGTGCAGATGCTCCAACGCAACTTTGCGATTTGACCGAAACATGACTTCTAAAAGTTTTCCTAAAGGATTTTTCAGACCTTCTAATACTAGCAAAACAAGTTTGTAATCACCCAATATAAGGTCACCCCTTTGTAATTTGTTTTGCATAACCATTTATGCTTTTCGGTGGGTAATCGTCGAGTGTGCTTCGTTCTAGTCCCTGCCGCAACATGGAAACGTTTAAGAAAGTGGACTTCTCCTAATGGCTTGTAGGCTAGCAGGGATTGCCTGGCGGTTGGGGTAGCTAAATCGGACAATACATTGTTTGGTTAGATGAAGCACACAAAAATGTAATAAAAAGCATAAATTCCAACAATTGGACAGCTGTTAGTCTTGTATACTGGACTAGTTGAGTTGAAATATAAATATACTGTTCACATTCGAAGCAGGGATTTCAGAGTATGCTATGCTACTGCCCTGTTCAAGAAAAAGTTGGCTTCTCCTAATGACACAAACGCTGGCAGTGATTGCCTGCGTAATGGGCAGCTAAATAAAGAAATAACATTTTTAATTTAGTTTACCGATAGCATGTTACGTTGGAATAAACACAAGAAATACAAAAAATGAAAGAAAAAGCATGCAAGAACAAAAAACATAAATATGATAAATTGCGATATTTAGCATAGGTGTGGTTGTTGTCTACAAGACAAGTAGGGTTGAAATATACAGGGTGTTTATAAAGGCTGTTTCCAACTTTAAAAATTCATAATAGTAATTCTACTTGAAATAAAAGAACATTCTTTCATTCATGTGATACACCAACTTATACATTGTTTTGTGTTTAGTCCACTTCTACATGTGCGTCTCTGGTGGCAAGCGCTGCGTTTAATCGGAATTTGTACCATCGCCGTTGAACTAGACAGCAACATGTGTGGTTCTGGTCATCAAATAACGGAAGCCCATTCTGAGAGTTTTGAACACTTTGTCTTTGACGTACCCCTACAAATTTCCAGTGGTGTTATGTAGACGGAAAAATGCTCCCTAGTTCAATGGGAATGGTTGAAAGTCCGATTAAATGGCGTACCTGCCACTAGTGCCGCACATGTCGAAGTGAACTAAACTCCCAAAAAAAACCTTTGAGTTGGTGTATCACATGAACCAAAGAATATCACTGCTTTTCAATTAGAATTCTTGTCAGGAATTTTTAAAGTTGTAAACAACCTTTATAAGTATATGTTTTGTGAACATTTGGAGCAGGGCATATCGTGTAGTAATATCTTGTATATTTTACCGAATGCCCAAATTGTCATTAAAATTAATTTGATAATCATGCTGAACCCACACCCTTAAAAATATGTAGTTGAATTTGACTAAAAGTGTTTAGTCAGCGCAAAATTTGAAAGATGACTCCAATAAG